>JBAJMU010000002.1:2197179-2217865 GCA_037952995.1 Hyposoter didymator | reverse complement strand
AAACATTTTTAGCGACTCCATAAAACAAATACATAGAAAAATCGAATTAATAGGAATTCACAATTTTTTCAAAAAGTCGTCAATACGAAAAAATGGAAATAACAAAAATTTCTACTCAAATTTCCTCCTTTTCGAGAAAACAATTTTCAAAAATCGTCCGAATATTTGAAATTTCTCAATATCCCAAAAAAAAATTAAGAGAAATGGCAAAATAAACATTTTTAGCGACCCCGTAAAATAAATAACTGAAAAAATCGAGTCAATCGTACAATTTTTTCGTACGCTAGAAAAAATGCTTCCCAAAAATTTTCTCACTCAACAGCTGACGGAACGATTCGACCGAAAGCTGAAAAATTCCATGGATTTTCTCAACTCACCGTATACTGGTTTGTCCGCCGAGGTCCCAGACTTGAAATTTGAGGTTTTTGTACGTAACTTGTTCGACGTTAAATCCTATGGTGGGTATTGTTGTGACGACTTCGCCGACCTGCAACCTGACGATGAAATATTCACATTTTCGTAAATTAGCAAAATCTTTTCTTTCAATTTCCAGAATAAAATTTGAAAAACGAGCGATTAGCGGATTTTCTCTGGACGAAAAGTTGAATTTCAATTTCTCTCCGTCAAAAGATATTCCGAGAAACGTTTAGAGACGAGAGAATGGTCAAAAAATTTTATCGAGTCTCGTGAATTTCCATAATTTTGCTAAATTTTTCGTTGTTTCGAGTTTTCCCATAATCCATGGGATTTTATGGTTAAGCAAGCAGTAAAAAGTTCGTGCATTTTATCGGCGATTTCGTTTGACGTGAAATCGTAAAAATTGAATATTTTACGAACCGAGAGAAAAAGATCGAAACGACGATATTAAAAGAAAAAAATTTGGAAAGATTTGGAGCGCGGAAACGAGGGATGGAAATTCGGGAAAACGGTGAATGACGTACCTGTACAAAATAGTGGTTTTGCCAGCACCATCGAGGCCAAGAATGAGGATTCTCATTTCCCGATTGCCGATTAAGTTGCGAAAGTAACTGAGCAACCCACCTGCGTGTCATGAGCAAAGAAACAAAAGGATGAAACGTTGATTTTTCGGAAGAACTGTGCCAGCGAGTCGTGACATTATTTTCGAGATACGTAAGCGAAAAAAACAAGCGCGGCGGCAGACTCGCGCGATGTCAGAGCCTTACCCATTTTCGTGTATTTACTAAAAAAACAATCAGCGACACATAAAACTGCGAATAATGCGAAGACCGAACGTTTCCCTCGTAAAGAGAATAACTATCGTTGGTTTTTAGGGGTGCACACACCCCCTTCGTAATTCTCGAGTAATCCAACGCGATATAAAATAGTTGCCGACTGTCCGCGCCACTGTTACACTTTCTCAACTTTGACGTGTTTATATTCCACCGTTGTACTCTCAAAATGGCTAGAGTGACATTCGGCCCAACGTTTCCCAATCTCAGTGAAGTTAGCGAGTAAACGACTTGATAATTCTCATCCTGCTATCTTTTATTTTCCGTGTGTGCGGTGCGGAGTCGAGCTTGCGCGATATAACTGGCGCGAACGTCGCGGACATGCAAAAGTAAAAGAAAAAAAAATTTCAACAAAAATGACGCGATCTTCGGTAAAAAAAAATTCTGTACAGACGAAAACATCGATCGTTGCAATTTTTAGCTACGGAAGGAATTAACGCTCAGCAGACGCGCAGTAATTTAAATAAAATTATATGCAAAGCAAAAGCGTCGATAATCCAAGAATTGACGTTACCGACCGAGCATTTAGTTCGTTGTTTTTTAAACAAATGGCGTTTGCGCTTCGGTCCTTTAGCCACGGTAACAGTTTTTCTCAAAATATGAAGGGCTTCTGGAAAAAATGTGCACATTTACTTTTTTGTTATCTCTCTCACACTCACGTGACTGCTGGACCAACTTAGAGGCGTTGGATCACGACGAAACGATGGAAACGATTCTAAAAGGCAAGAATTTAATAAAATGGGGTAAATATATTTTTTTAAATGTATGACAATAGAATTTTGAACGACGCTGCACGTGTGCAGATCTCCTCGAAAACAGTCGGGTCTGTGAGACCCCAAAATTGAATTTTCATTGCCATGATTTGCAGGGCAACGCGTAATTTGGGAAAATGGATAAAATGAGCCGCAAGGAAAAGCATTTTTACATGAAAAATCATGGAAAATGCAGGAAGGAGTGAAAAAAAATGAAAATTCGAGAAATATTAATTTCTGATTTGGATGTTAATATTTTTTTTATTTCCGCGATGATACAGATCAGAATTTCATTCTGTGCGGATATTGGCTGCTTCGGAGGCCGAACATCGCCGACAAGTACGCGTAGAGAAGCTTTTTGTCTTCGCGCTTCCGGATCGCCGCGATCAGTTGCTTATCTACTGCCTTTTGATCGGCTTTCCTTTGTTCACTCGGAACGTATTTCTCCTTCTTCTTGGAGAATATATCGCCCTCCTCCTTTTTAGCCCGCTTGTCGCGCTTCCTTTTGAAATAGTCGTCGTCGATGTGCTCCGGGAGCTTCACTCCCGAAACATCCACCTTTGTGGAGGTCGCAATAACGTAACGCTGACTCATCCTCCGGAGCGGGCACGCATTGATGAGGAACGGTCCTGGCATAAGGAAAAAGCGTTTGAATGAGAAACTGTCGAAAAATATTGGATTTTTCGTCAAAAAGGCGAGAAAAGTTTCAATTTCTTCGAAAAAATAAGAAAATTTGCAATTTTTCGTTTTAATTCAGTGGGAAAATTTGTTCCACAAGGGCTGACACAAGGAAAAAGCAATTGGATGACAAATTCTTTAACGGAATTGGATTTTTCGTCAAAAAAGTGCGAAAAGTTTCAATTTTCTTCATTTTCTTCGAAAAAACAAGAAAATTTGCGATTTTTCGTTTTAATTCAGTGGGAAAATTTGTTTCACGAGTGCTGACACAAGGAAAAAGCAATTGGATGACAAATTCTTTAACGGAATTGGATTTTTCGTCAAAAAAGTGCGAAAAGTTTCAATTTTCTTCATTTTCTTCGAAAAAACAAGAAAATTTGCAATTTTTCGTTCTAATTCAATGGGAAAATTTGTTCCACAAGTGCTGACATAACGAATAAGCACTCGAATGACAAATTGTTGAACAAAGTTTAGATTTTTCGTCAAAAAATCGAGAAAAGTTTCAATTTTTTTCATTTTCTTCGAAAAAAACAAGAAAATTTGCAATTTTTCGTTTTAATTCAATGGGAAAATTTATTCCACAAGTGCTGACATAACGAGAAAGCACTCGAATGACAAATTGTTGAACAAAATTTAGATTTTTCGTCAAAAAAGTGCGAAAAGTTTCAATTTTCTTCATTTTCTTCGAAAAAACAAGAAAAATTGCAATTTTTCGTTTTAATTCAATGGGAAAATTTATTCCACAAGTGCCGACATAACGAATAAGCACTCGAATGACAAATTGTTGAACAAAATTTAGATTTCTCGTCAAAAAAGCGAGAAAAGTTTCAATTTTCCTGAATTTGTGGAAAATGGTGGAAAAAAGGGAAGAAAATCTTACCGTTCACAAGTAGGAGACCGCTCGGCAGAGTTTTTAGCAGAACAACGCGCTTCCCCTTGTGTGGTCCGGCGAGAAGAATACACACGGTTCCTGGGACGAGGGACGGCCTGGTGTAGCGGGTGTGATCGCGGAAGCACTTTTTCGCGTGGTGTACGGTAACGGGATCCGATGTGGGATAGAATGCCCGTTTTTTGTGAACGCGCACAACGCGGGTCTCTCCATTTTTCTCGCCGTTAATTTTCTTCACCACGGTTTGTGGTTTTTTATTCTCGACCTAGAATATAAAAAAAAAACAAAAAAAAAACACGGTTGACTGTAAAAGTTCATGAAAAAGTTTGCAACTTTCGATAAAACGATAAGAGTGAAAAAAGAAATAAAAATAATTTAAAAAAACACGAAACACAGGCAAATGGGAAGGAACGTGTGGTTGAAAATTTTGGTTGAACCTTGTGAGACGAAAATATGTGAAAAGCAACGGGGGACGTTGAAAGTAACTTCGTGACGATTTGCCACGTTGAATTTAACCAATTTCGCTTTTTTCATCAAATTCAACGATTGGAAAGTTTGAAAAATGTGTTGAATCAATTTTGCTAGTTTTTCTCGTAACTCAAGCTGCATAAATATATTTCAACTTGTTCAAACTCGTCAAGATAAAATTGGACAAGCGATGGAAGGGTCAAAACTTGTAGGAACGTCATTTTTCGTCACATGTTTTGATAATCGAGCGGCAAAGCTCGGAAAATGTTGAAATGGGAAAGATTAAGGTGGTCGAGCGGTCGTACAGTTGCCGAAAATTCTGCTACGCCATTTTTTCCATGAGAATTGAGATTCCAGGAGAAAAATACTGCGACTTTCAGTTTTTTGACACAAAAAATCGAGGATTCGTTTTTTCAGGGACGTTAAGGACCTCCGAGCGAAAATGGGTAGTCGGCCGATGCAAATTTGACTCGCAACAACGCGACTAACTCATTTTCTTAATAACGAAGCTCCAGGAAGGCTTTCGACTTACCGTTTTTTTAGTCTTCTTGTCCAAAAACTTGTAAACTGCCTTTTTGTGGAACATCCGCGTTCGGCTGAACCGGTAAACTCCGTTTCCCAAATCGTAATTCCTACGATTTGGTTTCTTTGTTGTTGATGTTTTCGCGGGCGTACCCGCCGCCGCGGGTTTCGTGGGTGCCTTTTTATCAGTCATCTTGAAATTCAATAGAAATGAGAAAATAATTAGAGCCAAGTCGGAAATTTCACGTTTTTGCAAATTTTTACAATTCGAAAATCGAAATTTCGGCAAATAGGGATCGCAGAATCATTTTTTCTTATGAATTTATTAAGAATGCGTTGAAATTCTGGAATTTGGTGAAATTTTGTGAAAAGAGGCCCGGGGAATCATTTCGTTTGATAAATTTTTCAAGATTGCATAAAAATTTTGGGATTTCGTGAAATTTTGTAGAAAACCACTCGCGGAATCATTTTCGTCGATAAAATTTTCAAGTCCGCGTTAAAATTCTGCGATTTTGTGAAATTTCGTGAAAAAAACACTCGAAGAATCATTTTTATGAATTTTTTTTTCAAGATTGTGTGAAAATTCCGGGATTTGTTGAAACTTCGTAAAAATAAACTCGAAGACTATTTTTTTTTCTCGAGATTCCGTCAAAATTCTAGAATTTGTTTTAAAAAAACAGAAAAAAAATTCATGACTTTTGGCGAGCAGGTGACGGTGCATTCGTAAAACGGGAAACGCGTTGCTAAGACATGAATGCATATACAAAAACACAACCACAAAAAAATCTAGCGATTTTTACGATCAATTTTGTTTTCGACGAAAAAAGAGGAAAATTATTATGTTTTTTGGAGATATTTTTGGATCGTGTTTCGTGAGTAAATTTGCGATGGGAAACGTTGCCGAGGAATTAACTGTTGAAAATTCATCGATGGACGCTCCACCGAGTGCGACTTTCGCACACAGCCTTTTGAGCCTGTTTGAGGTTATGTTTTTCGTCGTGTGCACGACAGTTATTATTTTGTTGCAAAACAAATTATTGATACGAGAATGATGAGGAAAAAAAAGGTAAACCGAATAAGAGATTGACGAATGAAAAAGATGGATTTATCTGAGAAAACGTGCCAAGAAACATTCATTTTTTCCAGATTGTCAAAAGGTTGCTTTGGCCATTGGATTTTCTAAATACAACGAACGGAACGAAAGAAATAAACTAATAGAAATATGAAGAAACTCATAGATTCGTTCTATTCACCGATTATGGCAACGGATTGTTAGTAAAAACGTGAAAATAAATGGATTACTAACAGAGATTTTAACACAATGTCCACTTACCACGCACCGATCGCCTAAAAGAAATTCCCGTCGCCTCCAATTCTCGTGGTCCTCTCCGTTCGGCTGGGATCACGTCGTCGTCTCACGGTTACTCAGAAAAAAGAATGAAAACAGCGCCATCTGTGTTACCATCGGTCGGTAAAAACGACAAACTCGGTAATCCGCTACTTTCCCGTTCCAAGCAAAATACACGCAGAGATGAGTACATAATAAGAATAATGTTTGATAGAGGCGGCGAATTTCACGCCGGAATCCGTCACAAAACAATTTGACTCATTGTCACTATTTTTTGTTGTTGATATTTTCATTGTTCCTCCGCGAGTTATTGAAAAATCCTCCGAACGATCGAACGTTCGGTAAATAAACTGTACGAACAAACATTTTTTTCTATTCAACTTGAAACTCGTTTTTTCTGCATTCATTAATTTATCAGGTTACATCGACGTTGTTCCCGCGTGTATTAATAAAATGATTGTTGTATTTTCGTAATATCGTGACTCGTAACTCATAGGGAATGACGGCCGTCAGAGTTCACGGTGGAATTGACATCCTCCGACTCCCTGTCAATCAGGAGGAACACAATTTTCCACCTTGGAACATCAAGTACACGCAGTCTCATATCCTGCATTCTAAATGTTCCAAGACCGAAGAAGGATGTTGCAAAGATCCAGAACCCTG
Organism: Hyposoter didymator; assembly: GCA_037952995.1. Taxonomy (NCBI): domain Eukaryota; kingdom Metazoa; phylum Arthropoda; class Insecta; order Hymenoptera; family Ichneumonidae; genus Hyposoter; species Hyposoter didymator. Next base: position 2,211,295 of record JBAJMU010000002.1, on the reverse strand, counting down.
TCAATTCTGCGTGTGAGTTTTTATTTACTTTCCTTAACGTCGCAAGAGCTAAACGCCAGATACGTGTCGCTGTGGTTCCGAAGTTTCCAACTTTGAGATTCAACGAAATAGTTTTTTTTCTATTCATTATTTAGTCGAGGCGTTCCCACGATTTTTCCTCCGGACTTATCGTCCACGAGGTAGCCAAGTTGCAATGTTGAGGATTTTCTGAATATCTTGTCGATCATAGTCTGGTCTGTTTCAACGTGATATTTTCGCGATATTTCAACAACGATTTCGCAACAAAAATTTTCTCAAATGCGTAAACAGAGAGAGAAATCTGTTAAAAATTACCGTCCTGTTACTTTATCGCGATGTAAAAAACACTTCACAAAAATTATGGATTTTTATGAAAACAACAAAAAAATTTGCATCTTGCTCAGAAAAAAATCGTATTTTGTAGAACAAAATGAATTTTTCTGATGCAAACGTTTATAAGAAAGGACAGAATTTTTTTCCAGAAATCCCTAGAAAAATTACAAGTTTTTTCTCTCCGTGTAAGTTTTTTTTTCAACAAAGATTATCCGGAGCTAATTCATTAAAACTCGTTGAGGCGTTCCCACGATTTTTCCTCCGGACTTATCGTCCACGAGGTAGCCAAGTTGCAATGTTGAGGATTTTCTGAATATCTTGTCGATCATAGTCTGGTCTGTTTCAACGTAATATTTTCGCGATATTTCAACAACGATTTCGCAACAAAAATTTTCTCAAATGCGTAAACAGAGAGAGAAATCTGTTAAAAATTACCGTCCTGTTACTTTATCGCGATGTAAAAAACACTTCACAAAAATTATGGATTTTTATGAAAACAACAAAAAAATTAGCATCTTGCTCAGAAAAAAATCGTATTTTGTAGAACAAAATGAATTTTTCTGATGCAAACGTTTATTAGAAAGGACAGAATTTTTTTCCAGAAATCCCTAGAAAAATTACAAGTTTTTTCTCTCCGTGTACGTTTTTTTTCAAAAAAGATTATTCGGAGCGAATTCATTAAAACTCGTCGAGGCGTTCCCACGATTTTTCCTCCGGACTTATCGTCCACGAGGTAGCCAAGTTGCAATGTTGAGGATTTTCTGAATATCTTGTCGATCATAGTCTGGTCTGTTTCAACGTGATATTTTCGCGATATTTCAACAACGATTTCGCAACAAAAATATGACTCTGAACGTTTCCAACATTGAGATTCAATGAAGTAGTTTTTTTTTTTCATTCATTATTTAGAGAATTTTGAAAATCCTGGCAATTTTTCGGGTCCATTGAGTTTTTTCGTCGCAAGAGAGAATCGTTTTATTGTCTGGACCAAATATTGAATAATAATTATGATCTCTGCTGGGGAAAAAAAAAACAGAATTTCGTTGCGTTCCAAGGATGCAAACTTCAACATAATTTTGTCGCTTGGACTAGAGAAAAAAAAGGAAATTCCACATTTATGAGTTAAATGGAAAGAAACTGAAATAAAATGAATAAATATTTCACTAAAAATCAACAAAATTGACCCTTCGAGTACACACTGGGTCTTTTTGACCCAAAAATTTTCTGATACCGATTCTGTGGCATTTAATTTTTGTTTTCGTCAAAAAAATCGATTAAAACAAAAAGAAACAGAATTTTGTTGCATTCCAACGATGCAAACTTCAACATAATTTTGTCGCTTGGGCTAGAGAAAGAAACTAAAATAAAATAAGTAAATACTTCACTAAAAATCAACACAATTGACCCTTCGAGTGCACACCGGGTCTTTTTGACCCAAGAATTTTCTGTTACCGATTCCGTGGCATTCAATTTTCGTTTTCATAACAAAAAATCTCTTGCAACAAAAAAAAACAATAACAAAAAATGCATATTTACCGGAGTACAACGATTTGAAAAACGCCTTGGGTCAGATTGACCCAATATGCGCTCTAAAGGTTTGTAATAAAATTATACCCTCATATTGCGATTGAAATCTCTTTGGCAGGTACAACCAAGCTTTGGAAATGCCCCACATGCCCGACATGGTTTTCCCTAACAATATATTGTATTTGAAACACAACAATGGATCTAGCATAGAATTTAATGCACTGGACGCTCTGAAAAGGGTTTCCAACGGCAAAATACAATTACAATTAGCATGTGCAGAAGCTTGGAAAGAATCTAGGTAATCAGATAAATCAACACTTTCACGGAGAGAAATGCGGGGAAATTTATATCACAAATTTCTATGCTGCATAGTTTTCTGGTGACAGTTTCGTACGCTCTGAGAAATTTGAGCAAAAACGTAGTAATTTTTCATCTAAAATTGGGCGAAAAATGTCAAATTTCCGCCATTTCCAATAGAATTTTAATAAAAATTACTATGTTTTTGCTAAAATTTCTCAGAGGGTACGACACTGTCACCAGAAAACTATGGTGGCATAGTAATGCGGGGAAATTTATATCACAAATTACTATGCTCCATAGTTTTCTGGTGACAGTTTCGTACGCTCTGAGAAATTTGAGCAAAAACGTAGTAATTTTTCATCTAAAATTGGGCGAAAAATGTTAAATTTTCGCCATTTCCGATAGAATTTTAATAAAAATTACTACGTTTTTGCTCAAATTTCTCAGAGGGTACGACACTGTCACCAGAAAACTATGGTGGCATAGTATCATGTGATATAAATTTCCCGGCATTTCTCTCTGTGTTGCCAATCTGCGAAATGAGTGTCGAATATTTATAATGAATGCTGACTCAACAGGCTCGAGAATAAAGAGTATTTGGAGGAAAAAGTCAAGCCCTTCGATTGGACATTCACGACCGATTACATGGGCACAACATCCGGATTCGAGGTTCAAGAAACTAAAGAGAGAATCGATGTGGATAAATTAAAAGTTAAAGAGAAAATATTGTTTTATCACGACCTGACTCTTTACGAGGACGAGCTTCACGATCATGGGATCGCTGCAATGTCCGTTAAGATTGTAAGTCTCTACGACGAGTATCGATGGCTCGCTCCACACCACAATTCATCAATTTTTTACGTTTTTTTTGTTTTTTTTTTTCAATTTTCCTTTTCCACAGCGCGTTATGCCCAACAGTGTCTTCATATTGCTGCGCTATTTCCTTCGTGTCGACAACGTCATGATACGAGTAAACGACACTCGCCTTTATCACGAATTTCACCAGGACTACTTGTTACGAGAATTCACATCGAGAGAAGCCAAAGTCAAAGATTTACACGTGAGAAAAAAACGATTTGCATAAACTTGATAAATCTTCTCAAAGTTTCTATGCGTCTCCTCAAAATCTACAAATTTCATTTCGATACTTTGTTCCCAGGTCCCGCCGAGCTTGTTCGTAGATCCCAGCCGCATCGCTACACATCTGCCCTTGACAAACAGTCGTTATGAAAAATTAATCGTTCTTACCCACGCGACCGATTCACCGGAAGCCCAAACTCAAACAACGACCGAAACCAAAACGAAGCAAATAGCGAATCCAGAATCAGAGTGCTGTACGCAACAAACTACCAGTTCCGAAAACGTCCAACCAAGTTCGACGGCAAACGACTCCGTCNCGCCATTTCCGATAGAATTTTAATAAAAATTACTACGTTTTTGCTCAAATTTCTCAGAGGGTACGACACTGTCACCAGAAAACTATGGTGGCATAGTATCATGTGATATAAATTTCCCGGCATTTCTCTCTGTGTTGCCAATCTGCGAAATGAGTGTCGAATATTTATAATGAATGCTGACTCAACAGGCTCGAGAATAAAGAGTATTTGGAGGAAAAAGTCAAGCCCTTCGATTGGACATTCACGACCGATTACATGGGCACAACATCCGGATTCGAGGTTCAAGAAACTAAAGAGAGAATCGATGTGGATAAATTAAAAGTTAAAGAGAAAATATTGTTTTATCACGACCTGACTCTTTACGAGGACGAGCTTCACGATCATGGGATCGCTGCAATGTCCGTTAAGATTGTAAGTCTCTACGACGAGTATCGATGGCTCGCTCCACACCACAATTCATCAATTTTTTACGTTTTTTTTGTTTTTTTTTTTCAATTTTCCTTTTCCACAGCGCGTTATGCCCAACAGTGTCTTCATATTGCTGCGCTATTTCCTTCGTGTCGACAACGTCATGATACGAGTAAACGACACTCGCCTTTATCACGAATTTCACCAGGACTACTTGTTACGAGAATTCACATCGAGAGAAGCCAAAGTCAAAGATTTACACGTGAGAAAAAAACGATTTGCATAAACTTGATAAATCTTCTCAAAGTTTCTATGCGTCTCCTCAAAATCTACAAATTTCATTTCGATACTTTGTTCCCAGGTCCCGCCGAGCTTGTTCGTAGATCCCAGCCGCATCGCTACACATCTGCCCTTGACAAACAGTCGTTATGAAAAATTAATCGTTCTTACCCACGCGACCGATTCACCGGAAGCCCAAACTCAAACAACGACCGAAACCAAAACGAAGCAAATAGCGAATCCAGAATCAGAGTGCTGTACGCAACAAACTACCAGTTCCGAAAACGTCCAACCAAGTTCGACGGCAAACGACTCCGTCACTTAGAGCCTAAACGTGCGATTGAACTTAATCATATTTTCTGTTACATTAACGACAAAGAAAAACGAGCAATCTGTGTGTCATTTTTCACGCGTTTATTCAAACTCAACAAAATGCTTTACTGTTGAGAGCGGAGAATAGAAAATTGTGCAGGATGATGATACAGAAAATGCAAGAACAATAAAATTATTATTTTGAAAAAAACACTTTTTTTGGTGAGAATTTTTCGTTCATCCAAAAAGTTGAGGGCGTTTGTAATAATTTTTAAGATTTCGCAGACATTTACGTTTCGGCACGTCTAATTATTTTTAACGTATTATCACAAAACGAATTTCTTTAGGATTCCCTTAGAATTTTAAAAGAATCCTAATATATTTATTAAGGAGGGTGGCTACACACAACAATGTTGCCATGTTAAGCATAGGAAAATTCGAAATGATTAGAATTCAATGAAATTTCGTGAGTATATTTTTTATTATTTAATATAAATATACAAATTTTTAAAGATTTTTTCTTCTACATAGTTTCCGAGTAATTGAACGCTAAAGTTTACACGCATAAGCATAGGAATGAGATATATATATAGATATATCTTTTTCATATTATAAACTCCAATTATTCGACAACTATGTAGACGAAAAGTTTGATGAAAATTGTGCCATCGTATTTGATGCTAAAGAATGTTATCACCAAATTTTATTAAATTCTTATCATATGGTCGTACGTAGCCAACCTCTTTAATCAAATTTTCTGTTACATTAACGACAGAGAAAAACGAGCAATCTGTGTGTCATTTTTCACGCGTTTATTCAAACTCAACAAAATGCTTTACTGTTGAGAGCGGAGAATAGAAAATTGTGCAGGATGATGATACAGAAATTGCAAGAACAATAAAATTATTATTTTGAAAAAAACACTTTTTTTGGTGAGAATTTTTAGTTCATCCAAAAAGTTGAGGGCGTTTGGAATGATTTTTAAGATTTCGCGGACATTTACGTTTCGGCACGTCTAATTATTTTTAACGAATTATCACAAAACGAATTTCTTTAGGATTTCTTTTGAAATGTTGTATAAACCGTTCTTGGCTCCAAAACTAACAGTTCTCTCCTACGAAGATAAATTTTCCGACGTTTCAAATTCGAGATATTTAATTTCCAATTTTATTATTTTTTCCATCTAAACGCGTGACTTTGGAAAATTATTGTTTTTCCTATGTTTTTTTTGCCTCGACGAATCTTTTTGTTATATTCTACAAAAATCAAGTCAAACCTGCGAATCGACACGCGGTTTTCCATAAATCCCCCTCCCCTTTCCATTTTACCGGCCGGAACGTCATGCCGCCATGCGGCCGTGCTCGGAAAAAGAAAAAAGAAACGCTTCGGACTTTGGGGAGCAATTACCAACGACACTGCTCCTTGGTTCGTACGGTTAATAAACTTTCTCGCGATTTAATAAAAACGATTAATCCTTAAATTCCGACTCAACTGCTGTTCTTGAATAAAAGGAAAAAAAATATTCGTACTGCTTCGAATAACCTCAAAAAAATAACGTCGTTACAACAGTTTGTTTACATTCAACATCGCGGATCTCTGAACACGCTCGAAAGACTGATAGGCCCTGGAATGCAGAATACATATCGTTGTTATCGTTGTGCTGAGGAAGAAATAAAGAAAAAAATCGAGGGAATATATTCAGGAATAGGGCGCGTCAATAACGCAAAAGAAATTTGTATGTTGTTTTCTGTTTGTTTATTCTTTTGCCGGCGTTATTGTCCCTCGAAACTCGCGCGCCCACGTGGAAACTCATTTTTGTTTGTGTGTCCAGTGTTTAACCCAACCAAGTGCACATTTGACGCGCCTACGTCTCTACGTTACGCATCGTTCGAATAGAACGAAAATTTGAGTGAACGATAGTGAAATTTGCAAAAAGGAGCAAGGGCGATGCTCGTAGCTAGGAAAATGGATTCGCCGAATCAAGAAATTTCGCACAACGATCAAGTCAACGCAGAAATCGCTGCAAGAAGCTCCGTCAATGTGTAAGTAACCGATTTTTTATACTTTTTAGCATTTATACTAAGGCTGACCTTGACACATGCGAAAATGACCTTGAAAATCATTTGACGATTGGCAATCTCGTTCCACAGCGTACCCATGGGACCCTTTGCTCAGGCGCGGCTATTTCCTTTGCCTCGAGCTTTGGAAATGGCTCTGGAACTCAACAAAGACGATCCCAACCTCACCGACGCCGCAAAAGCCTATTCGACGATATTGGAATTCTTGACTAATTTCAAGGACATCAAGCCTCACCAGTACTGGTTCATCATGAAGCTTCTACTTTATCTCGATTATCATCAAAACGAGCTCGACATGGAACAATACAGCTTGCAGGCCCAGAAAATAGTCCCGTCCAAGTACATGGCCAATAATTTTGTCATACGCGTGCCTGGCCTGTCGGAGGACAGACCTTCCGTCAGAACCAAGGACGTCGTCATGATCAACCAAATCAATGGTAAAAACTGCGTCGCCGCAGTCGTCACCTCTGTCGGAGCGAACTACATAACCGCTATCACAGATCTGGGGTAAGGAAAAATCGCTCTTCTCGAAATGGCTGTGGCTATTCGTCCGGATATTTCATACACTCAAAAGCATGGTCGGACGAATAAGCAACCCTTAATCGTACGGATAAAGCGGAAATCATTGGATAAAGCGTGTCCGGACGAATATTATTCGTCCGGCTATCCGGACGACTAGCCACTGCGTCTCGAAATATCTTCATATTCCATTGACTTATCTTGACCGTGCGGCAAATTTCACATTATCTTGAAAATCAGGCCGTCTTTTCGACTGCTTTCAATACCGACCAATTGTTTTTTCTGTCCAAAGTTTATTTCCTAGAGATATTACTGAATAATAGAGAGACTGAATATCTCAAGAGAAATATTACTCAAAATTGAAAATTGAATTTTTACATCATTGAGGATTCTCATGTTTCGGAGAGTTACGATTTAAAAAAAAAAAAANTCGACCCTCGATCTTTCTAACATCAAATGCTTTCGGACGAACCATTTTTGGTGTTATTATTGTTTTTTCTACTTTTTTTAAAAGAAAATAAACAGAAAAGGCTCTTCGGATCTGATGTGGAGGTGTCACGTGCGATTCAGGTGGGCGATTTGTCGAGAAAACACCGCGTGCGTTCGTATATAGACTCAAAACGTACTACACACGAAACGAGATTCATCGTCATCGATAAAGACCTCGGTCCAATCCCACTCGTGAGGATCTTTCTAGAATCAACGTTTCGAACCCATTGACTCAGTTCAACTTCCTCCTCACGATGCATTCGGCATCACGAATTAAAAATAAACAAATGAAGCGACGACAATAGCGGAGAAAAAAATTCAAATAAGACGAAAATTACGAAAATCACGAACCGACTTTATTTAGGGTTCTTTCTAAATTTAGCACAAACGTTCTTGGCACCAAAACTAACAGTTTTCTCCTGCGAAGAAAAATTTTCTGGCGTTTAGAATTCGCGATATTTCATTTCCAATTTTTTTATTTTTCCCATCGAAACGCGTGTGAATCGAAATCGCGTTTCTTTTGTTTTTTGTTCTTGCTAATTTTTAACGAAACGTGACTCCAATCTACACGCGTTTAGATGGGAAAAATAAAAGTTTGGAAATTAAATATCTCGAATTTTTGCTTCACAGGAGAAAACTTTTAGTCTTGGTGCCGAGAACGTTTATACGGAATTTTCGAAAAATCATTTAAAAAGTTTTAGCTTTTTCCTGAAACTCCGAAAAAATATGGTTTTTCGTTTTTTAATTAGAATCTTTGTTTTTACAGATTCAAAGAAGCCTTCCGAGCGGATCATCTCTACGACATCAGTTTCTTTTATTCGGATTATTCATTCAGATGCTGTCACCATGCGGTCGACAGATCCTCAGAATTCCGTCTTCTTCCGATGCTTTTTCCACTGGAGGATCCGATCCAAAAAATACACAAACAACAGTGAGTTATTGGCATATTTTTATTGAAACGGCATCATTTCGGATTCATTGTTTATTTCAACTTTGGGTCCAAACTGCATTTTCTTTCGATTTTTCTCTCGCGCCACTTTTATCAAAGAAATATATTTCGACCGGAATTATAATTATCGGAAAATCGTGCAAGTTTTTATAGAATTCTTTTCGGAATAACAAACTGGACCAATTTGGAGATAATTTTTATCTTTCTTTTCTTTTCCTTGAGCAATTGTTTTGCCGATTCGATAGAGCTCCGTTCGCAGCTCAACAAACAAGCTAATTCAGTTTTTTGGGAATGAAAAATTCAAATTCAATTAGAATCGAAGGTTTTTTGCAATCAATCCATCACGAACAAGTTCATCGAGATCATTGCGAGCTAAAGATCCTTGTGGCTTGCTCAAGAATATTATTCCCTCTTGGCGAATACAACGATTATCCAAATATTTGTAATGTTGAGTTCTTTGCCCCGTGCTCGCTACCTGAAACGCTTGGTTTGGGCACCGTGGGTTCGTTTATTTTTGCAACCACTGAGCCAAGCGGGAATGACGAAAGAAACAGCGACTCACTCGAGCGCGTTTTTGTCCTCAGAGAAATCGTTTGGATCAACGAGAATATGAAAAGTAACCCGGAACAACAACAAGCTGTGATTAACATTATGGCTCGAACCGCTTTTCCGGCCCCTTACGTCTTGTTCGGTCCACCTGGTACCGGCAAAACGTCAACTTTGGTCGAAGCTGTTAGTCAGGTTTGTCTCCACAGCAGATTGAAACGCGCGCTGTTGCTCGTAATCCAAAATCCTCGTGAATCCTTCGCCACTGTTATCGTTATTTTCACTGCTCGTCATTCATGCACAAATTTTCATTTTTCTTTCGCTCTTTTTTCATTTTTCTTCATTTAAGAAAACTCGTTTCACTATCTTTCGTTTTGTTTGCGTTTAGATCCTAAAGAAGAATCCTTCCAATCGCATTTTAATTTGTACACCGTCCAACGCAGCCGCTGACGAAGTTGCTTTGAGATTAATAAAAAACTTGACAGACACATGTGACATACATCGAATGTACAGCATGTCAAGGGACAGGTAAGACAATTCAATGACACCACCGGTCACGTTATATTTTCCTCGTTACAGCCATCTTTTTGCAAATCGGATCGAGCGTCACAGTCACTTTTTTTTAGTACATCTAAAGTTTTTATTTATTCATTGTCCCTTTTTTTCCGCGACATGCTCATTTTGTTTTGAAGAATTTTACGTTAATAAAAAAAACGAATGAAACATTGAGATAAAGGATCGCTGCATCCTGAAAATACGGAATACGAATCTTACGTTATGGAACAAACACGCTTATGTGATACAAGTTACCAATTTATTGGACGATGTGTGGAGAAACTTAACAAGCTTCTCTCACAACTGTCACAAATATTCTATTTTACTAATTACGCAAGAAAAAAAGGCCTTGACGACGAGCAGTCGTACGGGTCGGACATTGAATTGAGGAAGAAAATGTCTGTCTCAGTTAAAAAGCACAAAACGTTATATTTTTCGTGTGTAGCGAATCCTCCTTTCAATGGAATTGATAATATCTTATGAAGACACGTTACCAATTTATTGGACGATGTGTGGAGAAACTTAACAAGTTTCTCTCACAACTGTCACAAATATTCTATTTTACTAATTACGCAAGAAAAAAAAGCCTCGACGACATGCAGTCGTAAGGGTCGGACATTGAATTGAGGAGGAAAATGTCTGTCTCAGTTAAAAAGCACAAAACGTTATGTTTTTCGTGCGTAGCGAATCCTCCTTTCAATGGAATTGATAATATCTTATGAAGACACGTTACCAATTTATTGGACGATGTGTGGAGAAACTTAACAAGTTTCTCTCACAACTGTCACAATTATTTTACTTCACTAATTACTCGAATTTTTCCAAATTTTCCACACACTCGCTGTCTTCAGTTTTCGATTAATTACAACGTACGAAATGTTGCATGAAATACCACGAAATTTTCATCCATTTTCCACTTTTTCTAGAAAATGTAAAAACTTTTTAAATTTTCGGTAACAAAATCAAGAGTTTCGGAAATTTTGGAGTTTTTTTGAAAACTTATCGATTTTGTTGTTTCTTCGCAATAACGAATTCTCGTGTTTAACATTATTCACACAATAAATACTTATTACTTTTCAGCAAAGATGTCTGTGAGACTCTGAAAGAGTGCTCGAACTTTTCTGGCGAACGCCCAACGTTCATAGCCAAACATATCCTGAAAACGAAGAAAGTCATCATCGTAACTTTAATGACTTGTCATCGGTGAGGAAAAGTCTTGATTTTTTTCCATTTTTCACAAGGATAAACTTTTCCCATCACATTATTTCGTAAAATAAATAAAAAACGAGCGATCCTTTTTTCGTGACGAGGAAACGCCAGATAAATAATACTTCGCAATGCAGATCAAGTGCTTTTTTTGTTGCACTAGGCTCGTGGAGTACAAACTTCGCGAAAATCACTTCTCCTACGTTTTCGTTGACGAAGCTGGTCAAGCCACCGAGCCCGAGACTCTCATACCGGTGACCTTGATGAGCAGCAGCGATCGAAGCCACCAGGGACGGTTACACGGTCAACTAGTAATTGCCGGTGATCCTCAACAGCTCGGTCCGAGCATTCGATCGAAAATGGCCGAACGTCTTCTCGGTAAAAAATCATTTTCTATCTTTAAACACATCGGTAAAGCTTTTCTTGATTTTCCATTTTTTGAAAGTCCGACTAAATAAAAAAATGAGAAATAATTGACGGGCCGATTCGGTCCAAATTGTGGCCAAAGCTATAAAAAAAAAAAAACGAATTTTCGTAGCGAATTTTCAATAGAAATGTGAATTCGACGCTAAATTCCGATTTCATCGGGCGACAATAATTTTTTTTCAAAACTCAATATTAATTACAAGTTTACCAAAAAAATCGAAAATTACTTTTGTCAACGTTACAAATGACAGTGACAGAAAAATGATAAAAAAAGAAACGAATTTTCGTAGCGAATTTTCAATAGAAATGTGAATTCGACGCTAAATTCCGATTTCATCGGGCGACAATAATTTTTTCTCAAAACTCAATATTAATTACAAGTTTACCGAAAAAAAATGGAAAATTACTTTTGTCAATGGCAATGATTTCTAAAGTGTGTAAAAAAAAAAAAAATGACTTTTCGATGACGTTACAAATGACAGGCTGCTCGATGCTGGAGAGATTGATGAATTGGAAACTTTACAAAAAGGATCAGAACAACAAATACAATCCTTCTTACGTAACGAAACTCGTGCGTAATTATCGCAGTCATCCAGCCATTCTCCACATTCCGAACAAACTCTTTTACGAAAGTGAATTGATAGCAATCGGTGGAGCACACACGGACAGAGCGGTCGATTGGAAAAAATTGCCTCAACCAAAGTTTCCTGTTATTTTTCACGCGGTCAATGGAAAAGAAGGCCGTGAGCTGCGTTCCCCAAGGTGAGCAAACCCACAACGAAACTTGGATTATTTCGACGATGATAAAAATCGCAATTGCCGTTTTATATTTTTATTCTCGCCGTTTCCTTTCGCCTTCCACTCTCTGTGCAGCATATTTACGCCGCAATTGTTCGTTACAGTGTTTTCAATTCTCAAGAAATTCAAGCTACCATGTCGTACGTGGAAGAGCTCTTGCGAACGAAACTCGGAGGCAGAACCGTGTCGCAGGAAGACATCGGTATCGTCACTCCGTACAAACTGCAGAGACAGAAGATTCACGAAATATTGGCCAACAAAAATTGGAGGAACGTCGAAGTCGGCACCGTTGAAACTTTTCAGGGACAGGAAAAAGACATTATCATAATATCAACCGTTCGATCCGTTCTGTACCGTCACAATGGCGGATTGCATATTGGTTTCTTATCCAATCCAAAGGTAAATCTTTCAGTCGTTTTGATAAAAAAAATAAATAAAAAAAATTGCAAATTGCTTCCTCAGGATGCTCAAGATGCACGATGCTGGAATCTTCCTCAATGAGGAAGCTACATTTTCAATTCAATTGGCTTCGTCATAGAGGAAGCTTCGAGCATCGTGCATCTTGAGCAAACAATTTGCAAATTTCAATTTGCAGCGTTTTTTGTATTTTCATTTAAAATTATATAATTTCGATAAATTTTCTAGAAAGAAAAGAGGAAATACAAACTTATACGCAATGTTTTACAAAATTTGGAGAAATCATAGGGTGGGGGTTAATATTACGAATAACCAAATTGTCGAACAGCTAATAATTCGGAATTTTGGTATTCATTAAATNAACGTTCGTTATTTTGGCGCTCGCCGTTTCGACGTTCGCCATTTTTGACGTTCGCTATTTTGCATTTTGAATTTTTAGTCATTTGAAAAATTTGATATCGACTTTCTTACTTTTCTTTTATTTTATTTTATGAATACCAAAATTCCGAATTATTAGCTGTTCGACAATTTGGTTATTCGTAATATTAACCCCCACCCAAATTATAGCGGTTGGACGATTTAAAAAAAAACTCACATTTTCATAAAATTCAAAAAATCATAAAATTTAAACCGTTCGACCGATATTTTCCAAATTCAATACCAACCTTCCTATTATGATGCTCTGTTTATAAAAAAAAAATTACTAATCAATCTTCAAATTTGCGGAAGTTACAGCGTCGAGAGTTTTTTTTTGAAAATTTCAAAATTCCGTATAATTCGTATTTTTCTAGCAATTCAAACAAAATTATCAGAGAATGACGAACTTGTATGTATTAACATCTGTGCGAAACGGGAGCCCTGTAGCTCAAACCGTTCTCGAGTTATGAACGTTTGAATTTTACAGTCCCAGAACATACACACACCCACACATCCGGATATTTTTTCTAAATACGATTTTTCGACGTTTAGGGACATGTCAGCACATTGACATTGAAAACTGGGGAAAAAAAAAAACAAATTTCACCGTCACACATAGCTTTCTCTATGAGGAAACAGAAATGTTAATTCTAAATGTTTTTTGTGCAATTTTCCACGATTTTTCTCGTCTTGAAAAAGGTTGATAAAGGAAACTTATACATTTTCCTTGGTAACAGAGATTCAACGTGGCAGTTACGAGAGCGAAAGCCCTGCTGATAGTGATCGGCAATCCGGCGGTTCTCCAATACGACGCCAATTGGTTTTCGTTTATAAATTATTGCGTGGAGAAAGGAGCTCTTCTGGGATCAAAGTTTTCTCTCGATCCTCGCACCGATTGGTCGCGAGTCCGTAGATTTATGGCTACAAAGCACGTAGCAAAGGCAGAGTATGACGCGGATATGCCTTTCCAAGTGGTTGAAGAAGCGCCGGTTGAGAAAAAGTCGCTCCCGTTGCCACAAGACAATTCGGAACGACGAAGACGAGTCCCGAAACGTGAATCTGCTTGTCAGGAGTTTCCAGCAACAAATATATCTCCCGTCAGTTCTTCCGGTATGTTGGCAATCGTCCAATCAATATTTCGT
>JBAJMU010000002.1:2185932-2197114 GCA_037952995.1 Hyposoter didymator | reverse complement strand
TTTTTTTTTTTTTTAATTTAATTTATTTCTAAAAAAAAATACAACTGACTCTAACGTTTATCACATTTTTCCGTAACTATTTTGACCCCGTTGCAGTTTTGTCGCATCTCCATTCGTACTTATTCAACGGCAGCGAATCGCTCAGCAACGGGACGAAAGTAAACGGTGCTCTGAGCGAGGGCAGCGAGGAGTACAGTTTCGCAAAAGGGATTTTCTCCGACGAGGAAGAATCTGAAGATTCCGAGTCGATATTCGATTGGAACGAGAATACGAACGATTCGGGTGACTCGAGGACGAGCAGCAGTTCGACGGCGATCGAGCGATCATCCAGATCTCCGAGTCTCAACGACGCTGCAGTCTCTAAAATATCGAGTAGCCTGTCGAGTCTGGCAATCGACACGAATAGCACTGAAAGTTAAAACAAAAACCAGGTGACGTTATTTTTCTCGTTACAGCCATCTTTTTGCAAATCGGATCGAGCGTCACAGTCACTTTTTTTTAGTACATATTAAGTTTTTATTTATTCATTGTCCCTTTTTTTTCCGCAACATGCTCATTTTGTTTTGAAGAATTTTACGTTAATAAACAAAAACGAATAAAACATTGAGATAAAGGATCGTTGCATCCTGAAAATACGGAATACGAATCTTACGTTATGGAACAAACACGCTTATGTGATACAAGTTACCAATTTATTGTACGATGTGTGGAGAAACTTAACAAGTTTCTCTCACAACTGTCACAAATATTCTATTTTACTAATTACGCAAGAAAAAAAAGCCTCGACGACGAGCAGTCGTACGGGTCGGACATTGAATTGAGGAGGAAAATGTCTGTCTCAGTTAAAAAGCACAAAACGTTATGTTTTTCGTGCGTAGCGAATCCTCCTTTCAATGGAATTGATGATATCTTATGAGGAGACGTCTGTGATAATGTACAATGATTACAACTTATCAAGTACTTTGTTTTGATGCTTAAAACGCAACAATCGAAAAGGTGCCTATTAATATTTTGACAGCTGGACAAGCTTCACTGGTATGAAACTTGTTGCGAGTCGATCGTGTGGCTGCCATCACACGTTATAGTGTAGAAAGATTCGTTAGAATCACAGTATTAATCGCCGCATTGTAACATTATTGTTCCACAAAGATATATCGATGATCAAACGAATAAACACGTTTTCGAATATTCTATCAAATTTTGTCATCAACTTGCTCATTGCAACGATAGATCGATGATCAAACGAATAATCACTTTAATTTTCGAATATCCTATCAAATTTTATCATCAGCTTGCTCATGGGAACGATAGATCGATGATCAAACGAGTGAAAACTTTAATTTTCGAATTTTCAATCAAATTTTGTCATCAGCTTGCTCGTTGGAACGATAGATCGATGATGAAACGAATAAACTAATTCATTTTCGAATATTCAATCAAATTTTGTCATTAGCTTGCTCGTTGGAACGATAGATCGATGACCAAACGAATAAACTAATTCATTTTCGAATTTTCAATCAAATTTTTCCATTAGCTTGCTCTCTGGAACGATAGATCGATGATCAAACGAGTGAAAACTTTAATTTTCGAATTTTCAATCAAATTTTGTCATCAGCTTGCTCGTTGGAACGTTAGATCGATGATCAAACGAATAAACGCTTTATTTTCGAGTATTCAATCAAATTTTGTCATCAGCTTGCTCATGGGAACGATAGATCGATGATGAATCGAATAAAAACTTTAATTATCGAATATTCAATCAAATTTTGTCATGAGCTTGCTCATGGGAACGATAGATCGATGACCAAACGAATAAACTAATTCATTTTCGAGTATTCAATCAAATTTTGTCATCAGCTTGCTCGTTGGAACGATAGATCGATGATGAAACGAATAAACTAATTCATTTTCGAATATTCAATCAAATTTTGTCATGAGCTTGCTCATGAGAACGATAGATCGATGATCAAACGAATAAAAACTTTAATATTCGAATATTCTATCAAATTTCATCATCAGTTTGCTGGTTGGAACGTTAGATCGATGATCAAACGAATAAACACTTTATTTTCGAGTATTCAATCAAATTTTGTCATCAGCTTGCTCGTTGGAACGATAGATCGATGATGAAACGAATAAACTAATTCATTTTCGAATATTCAATCAAATTTTGTCATGAGCTTGCTCATGAGAACGATAGATCGATGATCAAACGAATAAAAACTTTAATATTCGAATATTCTATCAAATTTCATCATCAGTTTGCTGGTTGGAACGTTAGATCGATGATCAAACGAATAAACACTTCATTTTCGAGTATTCAATCAAATTTTGTCATCAGCTTGCTCGTTGGAACGATAGATCGATGATGAAACGAATAAACTAATTCATTTTCGAATATTCAATCAAATTTTGTCATGAGCTTGCTCATGGGAACGATAGATCGATGATCAAACGAATAAAAACTTTAATTTTCGAATATTCTATGAAATTTTGTCATTACCTTGCTCGTTGGAACGATAGATCGATGATCAAACGAATAATCACTTTAATTTTCGAATATCCTATCAAATTTTATCATCAGCTTGCTCGTTCAATCAAATTTTGTCATCAGCTTGCTCGTTGGAACGTTAGATCGATGATCAAACGAATAAACGCTTTATTTTCGAGTATTCAATCAAATTTTGTCATCAGCTTGCTCATGGGAACGATAGATCGACGATGAATCGAATAAAAACTTTAATTATCGAATATTCAATCAAATTTTGTCATCAGCTTGCTCATTGGAACGATAGATCGATGATGAAACGAATAAACTAATTCATTTTCGAATATTTATCATCAGTTTGTTTATTAGAACGATCGCCTGCGCGTACTTTGCCTTTTCGTCATGAAGAAAATGTCAACGAGCGTAGAGAACCATTTAGCCTGATGAAACGATCTCGGCTCAAAAACAACCTAAAAATCCATGAGGAAAGGTGACACTCTCGTTGAAATAGCGAGAGCCGGATGTCGGGGTATCAAGTAACACGACCGCAACTAATAAATTCTCCTCGATTGCACGTCGATTAAATTTTCCAGAGATTTCAACGAGTCCGCCTTTTTCCATTCGATATTTTGCGGTCCGTTCGTTTCGCTCAAAACAAACAATCACCTCGTTTCGAAATTAAAGGATTTTTATTATTATCACGTGGTTTTTCACTCAACTCGTCGTTTTATTTTTCTACTGGTCCAAATTCACACCAATTCAATCAGATCAACGCGACATGCTCATAAAACATACTCATTCGTTGCATCGTCATCCGATCCGAGATCTTACCATTTTCTCCTCACGCACATGCGTTACACTTCATATTCTTATTAATACGCACAAATGACACTTGAAAAATACCGACATTCGACAGATGTAAGATCGTTGTGCGTATGCACAAGGACATCAAGATTTACTCACGATATAACTGTTCCCAATGACTCTAACGTGCATCAGTACTCGACTAAACACTCTGGCAATTGTACTCGAACGATCGTCCTCCATTTATAATTCAATGGACAGTATGGAATTTTGTCTCGGGCGTGAGACACGGAAATTAACGTGAATAACCGTTTGCCACAATTAACAACATCCAATCTTGACACAAAGTTTTTAGTTTCCATTAATAAGTAACTCGAGAATCTAAATAATTGAGAATCGATCGATTGAATAATGGTAAAAAATCAATATTAATATCAACGCGATCGATAAACAAAAATATTGTTGCAACTGTTTAAAAAGTGAAAATCATCAACACCAGAAATTTGCCCCTAAATTTTCTTCGTTCAACGTTGCAACAAGAAAAAATCACAAAATGTTGATACTGCGTTGGCTTTTTTGGATGCTTTTCATCGTTGAAGCAACGAATTGTATGGAGGCCAAAGAAAACAGTGACGCTACGCGGACTAACACCAAAACTGTTAATCATCGTGCGAGGAAAGCACGTTTAGTGAAAAAGCTCAAAAAGGATTTTCGCAAATTGAAAAAACAAGACGGTGCCGTTAAACTCGTTGGAGGGACTAGGAACGATTATGAAGGTACGATCTCATACGCAGGAGTCACTTTGCACTTTTACTAATTTCGTAAATATCGATCCAGTTGGAGGATGTTGAGTCCCAAATCGCAAATTATTCAAAAATTCACAACATTTTCTAAGTTTTCGTAAAAAGTATTCGTGAGATCGTGTAAAAATTTCACGACGATTAGGAAGCTCGTCGTTGTACAATTAACATTAATAAAATGTTACTTTTAACATTTTTGTTATGTTATGTTAATAACATATGTTAATGTTATTTTATGTTAATAACATTAACTTATTTTTTTTATTATTATTTATTAATTATTAATTATTATTATTATTATTATTAATTAATAATTAAAATTATTAATAACATTAATTTATGTTAATAACATAATAATAAAAAAACGTTAATAAAAGTAAAAATAAAATAAAAATAAAAAGAAATAACATTAATAAAATAAATAAAATAAATTTAAAAAAATAAAAAATTAAAAAAATAAAATAAAAAATTTAAAATAAAATAAATTAAACTGATAAAACTTTGCGATAAGTTTTTTTTTGACCTCTTAATTTTTAAATATCGACAACATACTGAAAGCAACTGAAACGAAACAAAGTTTATTGATGAAAATTTGTTTCATTTGTTTGAGAAATAATTCTTAACAAATGGTAAAATTTTTAATAACGAGCTTCCCAATCGGCGTGCAATTTTGACACATCCCCTTAAATCATACGAAAACATGTTAAGTTTCAAGAATTTTCTTATCGTTTTTTTTCAACCCTTCAGGTCGGTAGTGATGATAGAATTTTAAATATTTCGTATGTTTTTATATTTTACTTTTAACATTTTTACAACTTGACACTGCAAAGTGAGTACACGAAAATATAATAAATATTTTATCGGGCGGAAAGTTTGTGTCGTTTGTCATTTAAAGCTCCGAGGAAGATGCGAGTAAACTTGCATGTGCAGGCAACTCTTTCGTTTCTTATGGGCAACGAGAACAGAATCAGGCGCAATAAGTAGTGCAATTGGAAGAGCAAAAAAATAGATAGAGATATGGGCGTGAGCTCGGGAATAAAATGGAATCACCGCGAGACTAATCAGCAATAATTACAGTGAAAAAAATGGACGAAAATGTTGTTTCAGGAAACGTGGAAATTCTTCACAATGGAAAATGGGGCAGCGTTTGTGACGACGAATGGGATTTTTTGGAAGCTACAGTTGTTTGCAGACAACTCGGTTACGACGAAGCCATCAAAGCGACCGGAAATGGACAGTTCGGTCAGGCAAGAAGTACGACGAACGTTTTCGCTCGATAAATGGGAATAATAATCGACAAATTTCTTTCACGGATTTTAATCGTCTATGTAATAAACTTTCAGGGCATTTTTGGATGGACAACGTTTACTGCGATGGCACGGAGGATCATTTGTCCAAGTGTCGCTTCGACGGTTGGGGCGTTTCCGATTGCGAAAGCGGTGAAGCTGCGGGTGTTATTTGCCGTCACCAGGAACAAGTTTCCGTCGCTCCGATCGGGAGAAAAAAATTGCCCAAAATAAAGATCGAAGATGTTCATCGGCAGGAAATTGCTGTCAGATTGGCCGGAGGTCGTGTGCCGAGCGAAGGAAGAGTGGAAATCAAACTGGGAAACGGAGGTAATCACACGCTTTTAACAAATCTCTAGAAAGACTCAAAATTCGACGTAAATTCCAAAACAATTTCTCAGTTTATAAAAAAAAAAGGGTGGGGGTTAATATTACGAATAACCAAATTGTCGAACAGCTAATAATTCGGAATTTTGGTATTCATAAAATTAAATAAAAGAAAAGTAAGAAAGTCGAAATCAAATTTTTCAAATGACTAAAAATTCGAAATACAAAATAGCGAACGTCAAAAATGGCGAACGTCAAAACGGCGAGCGCCAAAATAACGAACGCTAGAATAGAATAGAATAGAATAGAATAGAATAGAATTCGTTATTTTGGCGCTCGCCGTTTTGACGTTCGCCATTTTTGACGTTCGCTATTTTGTATTTCGAATTTTTAGTCATTTGAAAAATTTGATTTCGACTTTCTTACTTTTCTTTTATTTAATTTTATGAATACCAAAATTCCGAATTATTAGCTGTTCGACAATTTGGTTATTCGTAATATTAACCCCCACCCAAAAAAAAAAATTGATTTCGAATAAATTCGAAATAAGTTCGAATTCTCGTTTTTGACCGATATTTTTCAGCAATTTTGATAAAGAACAATAAATTCAACAGTTTCGTTACTTTCACGTATTTCTCATGGCGTTTGATCGCACAGAAAAATGCTGTGAGAATTTTTCAATATTCATTATCGAACGCACGGAAAAAGCGAGTCCGGAATCTCGAGCCTGCTTTTTTCTTTGCTGTGAATATTCTTTCTCAGAATGGAGTGTCGTTTGTGGCGACGGATGGTCTCTTTTCGAGGCTGGAGTGGTTTGTCGCCAGCTCGGACTTGGTCATGCCTCGGATGCTGTTCAAACCAATTTTTTTGGTGGTCAACGAGCTCCAATGTACATAAGTGGCCTCAAGTGCTTTGGGAACGAGATTGATATCAGCGAATGTCTTCATGACCAAAAATTTGAATGTCCAGGTAAAAAAAAACACACACATTTTTAAGGGAGTTCCTTATTCGAATTGATTTTTCATATAAACACGTTTTTTTTGCTACGGCTGTCGATTATTAAATTAATTCCGCGAGTTTTTTGCAACCCGATCATTTATACCGAGTAGACGAGTCTGCTGAATGGATTTTTTCATTCATCTACGCCCTCGATATCTTCGAGAACTCGAGAGCAAAAAAAAACAGCAGAAAAGTTTTTTTTTCATTTTTAAATCGAAAAGAGGAGAAAATTTTGTTTTCATGAATTTTCGACGGGAAATGATGAAAAGTTATTGATGCAATTAAGAAATTTACCGAGAAATCGAAATAATTCTAGGGAATTTAAACAATTTGAAAAAATCAGTTTTTTTTCACTTCATTATGCAAACTGAGCAAATTTGAGAGATTTATAATGTGAACACGTTTTTCTCCTATGGCTGTCGATTATTAAATTAATTCCGCGAGTTTTTTGCAACCCGATCATTTATACCGAGTAGACGAGTCTGCGGAACGGATTTTTTCATTCATCTACGCCCTCGATATCTTCGAGAACTCGAGAGCAAAAAAAAAACAGCAGAAAAGTTTTTTTTTTCCATTTTTAAATCGAAAAAAGGAGAAAATTTTGTTTTCATGAATTTTCGACGGGAAATGATGAAAAGTTATTGATGGAATTCAAGAATTCACCGCGGAATCGGAATATTTCTTGGGAATTTACAGAATTTGGAAAAATCAGTTTTTTTTTCACTCAATTATTAAAACTCAGCAATTTCGTTGCAACTCTGCACCGTTTTGACTTGAAGGAAGCGCGGAGAACGTCGCTGGTGTCGTGTGCGTGAGAGACATCGCGGATCTCGTGGTGGATCACATTGAGCTCATGCGGACTGCTCATCTCGAAGATCGCCAATTGTACTGGCTGCAGTGTGCGATGGAGGAAAATTGCGTAGCGAGTCAAGCATACAAAATCCAAAGAGAATCGTCCAATTGGCATCTCGAGACCAGGAGACTTTTGCGATTCACTGCGAGAATACTGAACGCTGGAACCGCCGATTTTCGACCATCGGTACCAAAACATCTTTGGGAATGGCATATGTGTCACATGTGAGTATTTTTCATAAAGGAAATCAAATATTTCCTTCGTAGTGAAAATTCATTCCAGTTCGTGTTTGGACAGAAAAAATATTCAATTCAACGCAATTTCTTCGTGATGAAAAATCATTTATCAAAATGATTACGATTTTCCAAAATTTTGGAAATATTTTCTTTAGTATTTTTCGTGACGATACAGATTTTTTCCGATTTTTCTTCTAACCAGTTCTCGAGTAATCGAACATTGAATTTCACGTGTATAAGCATAGCGTTTCCATATGAATGAGTAAATATTCCCTGCATACGAATTCCGCTTTGATGCTCAATTACTCGATAACTAGACAGATGAAAATTTGATAAAATTTGTCTTTTCGCACTTGATGTCGAAGAACGTTATCACCAAATTTGATAAATTTCTCCATATTTCGATATTTTTATCGAAACTCCTCAATAGAATCACAAACCCCAGTAATTTCACATATTTCGGATTTTTTTCTTCTAACCAGTTCTCGAGTAATCGAACATTGAATTTCACGTGTATAAGCATAGCGTTTCCATATGAATGAGTAAATATTCCCTGCATACGAATTCTGCTTTGATGCTCAATTACACGATAACTAGACAGATGAAAAATTTGATAAAATTTGTCTCTTCGCACTTGATGTCGAACAACGTTATCACCAAATTTGATAAATTTCTCCATATTTCGATATTTTTATCGAAACTCCTTAAGAGAATCACAAACCCCAGTAATTTCACATATTTCGGATTTTTTTCTTCTAACCAGTTCTCGAGTAATCGAACATTGAATTTCACGTGTATAAGCATAGCGTTTCCATATGAATGAGTAAATATTCCCTGCATACGAATTCTGCTTTGATGCTCAATTACACGATAACTAGACAGATGAAAAATTTGATAAAATTTGTCTCTTCGCACTTGATGTCGAACAACGTTATCACCAAATTTGATAAATTTCTCCATATTTCGATATTTTTATCGAAACTCCTTAAGGTATAACTATCGCAGAATGGGTTGATTTAGGATTTTCTTGAAATTTAGTGTAAATATTCTTGACATTAAAACCAACAACTTTCCTATGAGACGAAACATTTTCTGCCGTCTAGAATTTGAAATATTTCATTTCCAATTTTATATTTTTCCCATCTAAACGCATGTAAATTGACGTGACGTTTCGTTAAAAAAGTTGCAAGAAAAAACAAAAGAAACGCGACTTCAATTTACATGCGTTTAGATGGGAAAAATAGAAAATTGGAAATGAAATATCTCAAATTCTAGACGGCAGAAAATGTTTCGTCTCATAGGAAAGTTGTTGGTTTTAATGTCAAGAATATTTACACTAAATTTCAAGAAAATCCTAAATCAACCCATTCTGCGATAGTTATACCTTAATAGAATCACAAACCCCAGTAATTTCACACATTTTCCCAAAATCGCGATCGATACAGGCATTACCATTCCATGGAAGTGTTCGCCACCTTCGATGTGATCGACTCCAAAGGTAAAAGAGTAGCGGAAGGACACAAGGCGTCATTTTGCCTGGAGGATAATCAGTGCCTGCCAGGAATCACTCCCAGGTGGAGATGAGCATTTGAAAATGCTCTTTTCTTTCTTTCCATCATCACACACTTTGTTTCAGCATTTTTGACAGCATTTTTTTTTTATTCACCTGCCATAGGTACAAGTGTGCTAACTATGGCGACCAAGGTATTTCAGTAAACTGCAGTGACATATACAAACACAATATCGATTGTCAATGGGTCGATATTTCTGAGCTTGTACCTGGCGACTACACGTTTAAGGTAAAATCGTAAAGCACGAAGTTGCCGAATTGTTTAAATCCTAAAATTTAAGGTACTGCCGTCGGTCTTAAAATTAATTTTCAGAATTTCATCGAATTCCAGTCAAATTTTCAAGATTTTCAAATTTTCATACTATTAATTGCATTTCACAATGAAAACTGCGATTCCTCTTAAGAATTGATAAGAATTCATTATAAAAAACAATGAAAACTGAGATTTCTCGTAAAACTCAATGTTAACGTATTACCGACACATAACGACTTTATTTAGGGTTTTTTCGAAATTTTGTATCAACGTTCTCAGCATCAAAACTATACGAAGAAAATTTTTCCGACGTTTAGCATTTGAGATACACGGAGAGAAATGCGGGGAAATTCATATCACAAATTACTATGATTTATAGTTTTCTGGTGACAGTTTCGTACGCTCTGAGAAATTTGAGCAAAAACATAGCAATTTTTCATCTAAAATTGGGCGAAAAATGTCAAATTTCCGCTATTTCCGATAGAATTTTAATCAAAATTACTATGTTTTTGCTCAATTTTCTCAGAGGGACAACACTCTCACCAGAAAACTATGGTGGCATAGTAATATGTGATATAAATTTTCCGGCATTTCTCTCCGTGTATTTGATTTTCCATTTTTTATTATTCCCATCCGAACGCGTGTAAACCCAAGTCGCGTTTCTCTTGGTTTTTCCTCGCAACTTTACGAAACGTGCCTTCAATTTACATGCGTTTAGATGGAAAGAATTGGAAATGAAATATCTCAAATACTAAACGTTAGAAAATGGTTTCTTCATAGAAGAAAACTGTTGGTTTTCGTGCCAAGAACGTTTACACAAAATTTGGAAAGAATCCTAAATAAAGTCGCTTCGTGACAGTATGTACTTGAACGTATGAAATTACCAATGCGAATATCTGCTTCCAGGGTCACTGTAGCCTCTTGAAAATTTGACTGGATCCCTTTCTAATCATAATCTACTAGTATACCAAATTTTATTGAATTCTGAACATTAATTCTATGACCGACAGTACAGCCTTCTTTTGTTTTTGACAGATCGCCATCAATCCCGAATTCAAAGTAGGCGAAATGAGCTTCGACAACAATGCAGCAGTTTGTCAACTATTGTACACGGAGACGTTCGCTACTGTGCACAATTGCAGTGTGGGACGTCCTTGACGAATGTTCGTACATGAAAAACATCGTAATATACATTCGATGTTTCTTGGAATTGACACTGTAACGGAGCATATTATTAAGATATAACTATCGCAGAATGGGTTGATTTAGGATTTTCTTGAAATTTAGTGTAAATATTCTTGACATTAAAACCAACAACTTTCCTATGAGACNCTATGAGACGAAACATTTTCTGCCGTCTAGAATTTGAGATATTTCATTTCCAATTTTATATTTTTCCCATCTAAACGCATGTAAAATCAAGTCGCGTTTCTTTTGTTTTTTCTTGCAACTTTTTTAACGAAACGTCACTTCAATTTACATGCGTTTAGATGGGAAAAATATAAAATTGGAAATGAAATATCTCAAATTCTAGAGGGCAGAAAATGTTTCGTCTCATAGGAAAGT
>JBAJMU010000002.1:2159978-2175921 GCA_037952995.1 Hyposoter didymator | reverse complement strand
TCTTTGAAAAAACCTAGTGAAAATGTGTCACCATGGAAATTTGGATTTATCAGTTAATGTTTTTGCAAAACTATCGTTTTTAATATTTTTCCGTGTTACTAAGACATGCTGTAATACAAATCCACTAACAATACATTTAATTGTTACATTAAACTTGGTCTAAAAGCATTTTGAAAATTTAGCACTCATTTGACTAGTATGCAGCACAGTATTTACCTTAGATGGGAAAAATATAAAATTGGAAATGAAATATCTCAAATTCTAGAGGGCAGAAAATGTTTCGTCTCATAGGAAAGTTGTTGGTTTTAATGTCAAGAATATTTACACTAAATTTCAAGAAAATCCTAAATCAAGCCATTCTGCGATAGTTATACCTTAAAATGAGAATGAACTCGAGTTGCGAAATAAGGAGTTGGTAAAAATGGTGGATTGTTCGATTTTCAAATTTGCCTTTATTCATTTATTCTCAACATTATTCTCGATTCACCTTTACGATTCACAGTATGAATTCTTGAAAGTATTAAAATATTCATAAATAATTATCCATCGCTTACGAATATGCTAAGCATTTATCTTTTTAGTCTTTTGACGTACATGTTAACTACCACGTGCATAAATTACCGTAACGAATGACAATTTTTTTCGGTTTTTTTTATTTTTTATTGTTTTGTTGAATTTTTTATAATTCTACTGTCCATCCTGTTGGTTGGTCATGCTCGAGCATAGATTCGTTCAAACCATCAACAGTTGGTCAAATGTTTGAAGACTTTCGTGGTACACGAGGGAAATATAAATTCTTTCCAAATTTTTATCAATTAATCGGTCGTTTCTGCTCGCCCAAAATTCACTTTTATTTCCATCGATTACAGAAGCTTTCAAAAATCATGTAAATTGGCTGGAGGCTCAGAAACTTGGTTTAGAAAGGATTTATTCCTTAGGCACAACAATAGCATCATCAAAGAGCTTCACAGTTAGCTTCACAGTCGAAATATAAATCGTCAGTATCGGAGTGACATATTTTCACGACCCAAACGACCATTTATTTCGTAGTTTCATTTGGATCGCGTGCATTATTGAAAAATTCTTTCGTAGTATACAAAAACGTGAGGATTTTAAACGTCACCTTAAAAATCATGGTTTTCGATGGATCAACAGTGCGTGTTGAACTTCTTGGAGCACGAAGCTTTTCGAAGGAAGAAAAAAATGAAGAAACCAAAGAGGCGTCAATTGAAAATATATCTCGCACTGAAAATAAAATTTTGTTGAAAATGATGGATATTTTGTTCGATACGTTCGACTAAACGTTTTTTTGAATAATCCCAAAAATTGTGTCATCGCAGCAAGAAATATTTTATAAAGTCTCTTCGGAAGCAAATTTTTCGTCGCTCCAATCGCAAATTTTGCTGACAATTTCGTTAGAAACCAAATATACTGCCAAAATAATTAAAAATTTGGAAATTATAAAAAAATATTTAGTTTACCGTATTCAACAAAATATCGACGATTTTTAACTAAATTTCATTCCCAGTGTGGATAATATTTTCAGGTCGAGGTGATTTTGACACAAAATAAGGAAAGAAAAAACCATCGTAATGAAGAGCCAGTTTGAATAAAAGGCCAAATTAGCTTCTGGATACAATATATATCTGTACTTTGTAATAGTGCGTGTGGTATATATATATATATATATAGTTAAATTTGAATAATTTAGTTGTGGGAGATGGGGATGAGTTTCTCGCCGAATCCAATAGCCGGAAGTGGAGCTTCGACCGTCAGGACACCGTCCTTGCTGAGAGAAGATTTGATGCTTTCGGGATTCGTTCCTTTGGGCAGCAAGAATTCTCGGTTGTACTCCCTGTAGACTGATTTGCTCTCGGTCTTTTCCTCGTGTTTCGCGTGAACCTTTAAGCAAACGAATAAAAAAATGAAACGCATGAAATTCATCGTTTTTCTATTTTTATTCATTTCGACTGATTCCCGTTGCATGAATCAGAATTTCATCGAAAAGAAAACTCATTTTTTTCGCATTTTAAATTTAATTTCAATTGAAAAACGTGGCTTTTCGTCGCTCCGACCATTCTACCGAGTCAATTTTGACAAGGCTAACACGTGTCCGCTTGACCTGTACGGAAAATCGATATACTCGGAGATTCAGAGCAGGGATGTGCGATTATTTTCGATTAATCGATTGTACCGATACTATTGTTCGAATAATCGATTATATTTTGTCGATTTATTTTCTGGCCGATTAATCGATTTTCGATTTTTATTCGGCAATGTCGACGATTGATAAGCTGTGCTTAATATATATGATTATTTATGTTAACAGAAAAAATTATGTTTAATATTATTCACGATTATCAATAATAATGTTGATAATTTCTCAGGTACTGAATATATCGGCAAAACCGGATTCCAATTAAGGAATTCTCTTAAGAATCGATCAAGAATTTCTCGAGAGCAGTTTAAAATTAAGGTTATTTTTTACAATGATTTACAATAATAACAATAATTTGTTATTCTTCGATTAATCGATTCAGCGATTTTTTTTTACTGGAAAATCGATTTTCAGATCCGATTGTTTTTCCAATAATCGATTTCTGATAAATCGATTATATTTTCAACATCGCCCATCCCTAATTCAGAGTGCACACGAGACTTTTAGCTTCGGGGGGGACGTTGCTTGCAATCCCGGGGTAATAAGCTGGGTATTCCAAGCTCATTTATTAATACGCGTTCGAGTGGTGATGCCTGTGACTGCGTAACTGAGAAACGGAATTTCGCCGGGTATCCGGGAGTGACATTAATTTAGTGCAAAAGCTCATCAGGCTTTACTGTATTTTAATTAAAAATCAAAATATAACAAAAAATTAATAAATCGAATATAAAAATGTCATGACTGATAACAAAAATATTTTCTAGAGAATCAACTTTCAGAATGAGGACCAATTCGTCAAAAAATCGATAAATTGTTAACGAAAATCGTAAATTTGTTCTCTTTCGAAATTCCATAAATTCCTAACCATTGCCTCGCAATGATAATCCGATAAATAATCATGCATGTGTTACAAGTTTTCAGGATGTATAATTAATCGAAAATACAATGAGCCTGAAGTTTGCATCGACGCAATGCCACGAAATGGAAAAAAAAATTCAACCCCCTGGTCAGGGTGGTTTCGGAACGAATTTTTTTTCTCACCTTTTTTAAATCTCACGAATCGATTTGTCAAATAAAAAAGTGCAGAATCATTTAAAATTTTTTTTTTTTTTTCATTTCGTGGCATTGCGTCGATGCAAACTTCAGGCTCATAAAATAAAACAATTTTCATACACGAACGAAATATCTTTTGCATGAGTGATCGTGTGCCCCAGAAACTCTTGTTTCAATAATGACTCACGCATACAGATGGTAGTCTCAATAAAATACTGCAACGCGGCGTTTATGGAGCTCTCAAGTTTTCCATCAATTGAATATTAAAAATAGTTAAACACTGTTAGTCGCAAGGTCTGCGTTGATTAACAAGTTAACAGTTAATTCGATTCGCTGATAATTATTTTTCCACTCGCGCTCACAATGCAGAAAAACGATTCGTTTATTTATTGCCAAGATTTATTCCGAGCAAAAATTACATCATTTTTAAAAATAGACAAACTCAGTCACGAAAATTTGTACGATCATGACTTTTTTTTGTTTTTTTTTTCTCAACGTCAGTAAAAGGCCTTGAACAAGAATTCTAAGCAAATCTGACGTTGATAGTGACTTAATCTTTTCACACGATAATGTATTCGGTAGTTAATTACTTTACTCATTATTTTCTTCAACACAAACCCACGCTCAGGAGTTTTGAAATGTCATTTTAATAATTTACCAAATTTGAGATTATTAACAAAATACAATAAATAATCGTTGTCGTTGAAGCTAGAAAATAAAAAAAATGCTTCTCTCGAAACTGCCGGCCCATCGTAACACCGAAATATTTGTCGCTACTCCTAATCACACCTTATTTAATGACTTCCTTGAAAATAACGTCAAATTGTCAAGACGCTGACGTGTTTATTGACCAGGAGACACGCGTTCATTTACTTCTTTCAATTTCGTCTCTGCTGTCACGATTCCACGATATTGAAAAATAAAAACGGTGGCACTTTGCACGCTAGATTGCTTTTGCCTCGGTTTGCGTGTGTCCATAAAAGTGTTTGAGCAGCTGTGTCTTTCCTTAATAACATGCATATACCCGCCTTGTTATCTTAATACGAAATAATTCGTTTATGCGTTACGTAGAGTTGGAATTAAAATTTTTTAAATACGAATTACCAAATGATGAATAAATAAATAAAGTAGTAAAAGTTTTCTATTAACATTCCATTCAATTATCGAGTTCAAAAAACGACTAAATAAAAAAATCTTGTTGTCTTTACAATCGATGCAATTGTTAATATTTTTTTATCTCTCGTTTCGAGTAAAACGACGATGTTTTTTTTTTCTCAAATTTTCAAGAGTTTTTTATTTTTTGCAATGACATTGAAAGGAGCCAATTGGAACGAGAGGTTTTTCGAATTCTGTCATAACATTCCATTTCGCCTGGACATTCGATATCGATCCAGTACGCTTCGCCGAGTTTATTCGATATGACCAACATTCGTCAGACATTTCGTAACGACGTGCCAGACAAAATACGATCCACCCGAAAGGACATTAGTGCTTTACGAGCCGGTTATCTTTAACCAACTGGAATTGATTAAACGTAAGGAAAGAGAGGGTGGAAGCCCTTGAGCGATAATACTCGAATTAAGGCGATGGGGATGAATCCTCCGAGTCGTAAAACGTCGAGGACTTGGTCCAAATAAAAATAGGCCATGATGCAAAAGACACAGTGAATTTTCCAGCTTGTCGGCACTTCCACAAGAACAAACGATAAACAACGTCAAACATCGTGAATTTTTTGTCGAGGGAAAAAAAATCGGGAACATAATTTCTAAGGCGACGCCCGGTTATCGGAAAAGTTTCCACCAGCAGCAGTTTTCATCTGTGTGGGTCTTCCGTCCAATCAATAATTCCAGCACGTTAAAAAAATGACAAATTTCGTGGGTTTCCCGTTTCTACGACAATTATTTCGTACGCTACTGCGGAATTACGGCAAATCAAAAAGGAGCCAAGTTAAGAATTAATTCTCCAAGAGATTCGAGTCGAATTTTCCGAAAGTTTTCTAAAATATCTCAAAATCCGAAAAAATTACATGAAAAAAATAAAAAAGTACGAATTTTTGTAATTTTTTATGGAAATCTCTGTTTTTCACAGGAAATGAAAATTTAACTAATTTAATATCCTTGATAAAAATACGTAATACGCGAGAGACACAAACTTCAGGCAAGTTGAGAATTTATTCTCCAAAGTTCGAGTCAAATTTTCGAAAAGTTTTCGAAAATATCTCAAAATTCGAAAAAATAACATGAAAGAAATAAAAAAGTACGATTTTTTGTAATTTTTTATGGAAATCTCTGTTTTTCACAGGAAATGAAAATTTAACTAATTTAACGTCCTTCGTAAAAATACGGAATACGCGAGAGACACGAACTTCAGGCAAGTTGAGAAATTATTCTCCAAAGTTCGAGTCAAATTTTCGAAAAGTTTTCGGAAATATCTCAAAATTCGAAAAAATAACATGAAAGAAAAAAAAAGTACGAATTTTGAAATTCCACGATGGAAATCTCTGTTTCTCGGTGGAAAATGAAAATTGCACTAATTTAATATCCTTCATAACAATACGGAATACGCGAGAGACACAAACTTCAGGCAAGTTGAGAATTTATTCTCCAAAGTTCGAGTCGAATTTTCGAAAAGTTTTCTAAAATATCTCAAAATCCGAAAAAATTACATGAAAAAAATAAAAAAGTACGATTTTTTGTAATTTTTTATGGAAATCTGTTTTTCACAGGAAATGAAAATTTAACTAATTTAATATCCTTGGTAAAAATACGTAATACGCGAGAGACACAAACTTCAGGCAAGTTGAGAAATTATTCTCCAAAGTTCGAGTCAAATTTTCGAAAAGTTTTCGAAAATATCTCAAAATTCGAAAAAATAACATGAAAAAAAAAAAGTACGAATTTTTGTAATTTTTTATGGAAATCTCTGTTTTTCACAGGAAATGAAAATTTAACTATAATTTAACGTCCTTCGTAAAAATACGTAATACGCGAGAGACACAAACTTCAGGCAAGTTGAGAATTTATTCTCCAAAGTTCGAGTCAAATTTTCGAAAAGTTTTCTAAAATATCTCAAAGTTCGAAAAAATAACATGAAAAAAAAAAAGTACGAATTTTGAAATTCTACGATGGAAATCTCTGTTTCTCGGTGGAAAATGAAAATCGCACCAAACGTCCTTCACAAGAATACGTAACACACGAGCGACATAAAAGTGCGATTCAGTGCGTACATCGAAGAATTACGGATTCTTGTGTTATGGCAAACATCTCGTAACATGTTGAGCATATCGTTGTTACGTGTGTACGGGAGTGCAAATAATGCGAGAGAGAACATGCGTATACGAGTGTAACACTTGGTGTTCGGGCTGACGGTCACCGACGTATTTAGAAATCGAGCTTGGTCGGTGTCGTCAGCAGGCAGCAATACAAATCGGTCGCGGTGTGCACGTTCACGACCCTGACCAGACAACCGCGACAGCTTCCTCTCCGACACTTTGATCTCTCGATCTTTTTTGTTTTTTCTTCTTTTCTTTTTCGCTCTTTGAGTCTCGATTCATTTGCCTGTTAATTCGACTGTCACCAGTTATGCGAAAGACAATGGCGTGCGAGGTACAGATCCACGCGCACGATGTCTCGAGTTTCAAATTTCTCGAACGTTTTGATCTCGAACAACGAAAATCGTTCAATGAGAAAAATGTCCAAAAAGATCGGAGTATGGATTTTTGAGAATCTGCGATTCGAATGAAAACTTTTCGATATTCTTACTACAGAATATAATTGAAAAAAAAAAACAAAATTGATACTTTAATTATGGAGTTCAATGGGGTCGATCGAAAAATCCAAAACTTTGCTGGTGACTCGATTTTTCTTGCCCAGAAAAATTCTTACTTAACTATATGCAATTTTAACATGAACCATAAAAAAGTTGCATGGTGTCTCGACACTATGAAGGCAATCGTTGCAACGCAAGAACAAAATTCAGCAAGCTGTGTTAATATTCTACACTGAAAAGAAAATTTAGTTGGAAAAGATCGATATTTTGTTGGATACGTTCGTCTGAATTTTGTTTTTTTTCAAAGAATCACAAAAATGTTTCCATTGCAGTAAGAAATATTCTAGAAAGTCTCTTGGAAGATGAAATTTTTGGCAGTCCAATCGTAAATTCTGCTGGCAGTTGCGTTAGAAATAAAGAAATGTTATTAAAATAACGAAAATTCAAAAATCATCTAAAAATATTAAGTTTACCGTGTTGAAAAAAATATCGACGTTTTTTGAAAAAAAATATAAATCTTCTCGAGCACGAGATTGGATTTTTGTATACAAGAGGAACAAATTTATCGAGCGTATCGTTGTTTCGTGCGGTGTCACGGAGCGCCAGGTCAGTGAATTTAAAAATGCAGGTTCCCCGGCGATATTAAGCCGCACCTCTAATAAAAAATAATGAGGCTCGTATAACATGTCGACGGCACGACGAGGTTAGAACAACAAAAGTCTGTTCACACGGATTATGTCACGGAGACGCCCAGATTCTCATTGAGAACAATTTGCTGCGTCGATACATATAAAGCTGACGATACTCTCGTGCTAATTGTTGCTGAACGCGAAGCGTTAATGAGTTCGAACGACATCGGAGGGAGAAGAAAAAAACCATTAGTCGTCGTTGAATCGCGGTTCGGTAGATTAGTCACTGTATCAAAATAAAAAATCGCACCAGCATCGAAAATTATTGGGGTAAATATTTCCTTTATTTAAAAAAAAAAACGACCAAGAATTAAAATTAAAAAAAAAAAAATTTCAATTCAATTTCAAAAGGTACTGCGAGGAAAAAAATTCGACGGATCGTCGTGGAGCATTCGTTGTACGAATCTTCCGAAATTCTATCGACCTCGGGATTCCCACGGAAATGAGGTGAAAAAAAATAAGTACGAGGATATAAAATTCAATTCAACGTCCCGAAGTGTAATTCCAGCAGCAGCTCATCATCCGATCGCGACTATAAAACGAACGCGTAACAATAATGGATTTTACTTTTTTATTAATACATCGAATTAATTGCCAATAATGGAATGGAAATACGAGATGAAACGAGGTCACCGCCGCAGGAGACGATCGATGTTTCCAAGTTGTCAGGACAAACAGAAAAAGGATGATGGCTGACTCATTATTATGTTTGCGAGATATATATCATGCCGGCATGTCACGAAGCTTGAGCGACTTTTCGCGAAATAACCCTCGGTATCGATCTTTCAGTTGAATCAGAAAGTAGAGCCAGTTTGCGGAATAACGTTGGAACCAGAAAGCTCTGAGAAGTTATAACATGTTGTTATGTATATAGTCGGTGGCACTAACGTCTTTTCAATATATTTGCATAAAACTGACATCCCCGCGAATCTTCGTTTCAACCCTTACTCGCCACACTCTGTAGAAATCCGTACTCGCGCTACCATGGGGTAGATTTGTACCCCAGAGACGAAAATGTTTATAAAAAATGAACTATTGAATGTTTCGACTTGAAAATTATTGTAAAACATCGTGAAAGCTTTCTTTTCAAGATTCTTTTCTTAATATTGCCGAATATTAAATTTGAGTACGCTAAAAAAATGGGTAAAACCGGAAAAAGTGGAAAAATGACTATTTTCTTTAATTAGGCCCTTGGACCGATTTACGGAGTTGCTTTTCAAGATATTTGCATAAAACTGACATCCCCGCGAATCTTCGTTTCAACCCTTACTCGCCACACTCTGTAGAAATCCGTACTCGCGCCACCATGGGGTAGATTTGTACCCCAGAGACGAAAATGTTTATAAAAAATGAACTATTGAATATTTCGACTTGAAAATTATTGTAAAACATCGTGAAAGCTTTCTTTTCAAGATTCTTTTCTTAATATTGCCGAATATTAAATTTGAGTACGCTAAAAAAATGGGTAAAACCGGAAAAAGTGGAAAAATGACTATTTTCTTTAATTAGGCCCTTGGACCGATTTACCGAGTTGCTTTTCAAGATATTTGCATAAAACTGACATCCCCGCGAATCCTCGTTTCAACCCTTACTCGCCACACTCTGTAGAAATCCGTACTCGCGCCACCATGGGGTAGATTTGTACCCCAGAGACGAAAATGTTTATAAAAAATCAACTATTGAATATTTCGACTTGAAAATTATTGTAAAACATCGTGAAAGCTTTTTTTTCAAGATTCTTTTCTCAATATTGCTAAATATTAAATTTGAGTACGCTAAAAAAATGGCTAAAACTGGAAAAAGTGGAAAAATGACTATTTTCTTTAATTAGCCCCTTGGACCGATTTACCGAGTTGCTTTTCCGGTATCGCAGGCTGCGTGGTGCGAGTCCACGTCTGTCTGGGCAAGAGGAAGAGAGAGAAAGAATCCGGTTGGTTGGATATCGTCTTACCGACGTTGTGGAGTTGCCACGACTACGTCTAGTTTTACTCGAGGCAGCAAGAGCCAGCCTCACGAAAAGAGCTGCACTCGCGTCTAGCGTGTATAATAAAACCGAAGGAATTGCTCATTTCAAGTCGTTCGTGGTCATGGATCATCGAACCACCATGTATTTTAACCTCAAGACTTGCTCCGTGCGCTCGGTTTGCGGCGAGCTTTCGCGACACAATTGTCTTATTTGCTGCATTAATGGAAGAAATTTCACGCGATTTCTGCGATCGAGGATCCAATTACCGACGAGCAAATGTTCAACATTTTATTTCATTTTTTTAAAAACATTTTATTTCGCTTCGTTATCTCGTCATTTTCCAAAAAAAAAAAAATACTCGGAAGAGTAATTCGATATTTTCGATCTGATCCGTGGGAATTTTTACTCTCTCGTCCTGTTCTCGCATGTGCGATCGCGACGCTGCTCATTTACCTCGAGCTCAAAAAACAATTGTACATATTTCTAAAGGATCAATAAATTTACGCCACTGGAGTTCGCAGCGTTGGAGTCCAACGAAAAATTCATTTTTCCATTAATTGTTTGTTCAATTTTAAAAACCATGAAAATTTTCGAACCGATTTTCTCTTCGGATCCCGAAAAAAAAATTGTTTTTTTCTGCCGCCTGACGAAATATTGAAAAAGAATCTTCAAATCTGCTCAAGAAAAAACACAATTTCGTTGGATTCCAACGAAAAATATATTTTTCCGTTAATTGTTTGTTCAATTTTAAAAACCATGAAATTTTTCGAACCGATTTTCTCTTTGGATCCCGAAAAAAAAATTGTTTCTTTGTCGCCTGACGAAATATTGAAAAAGAATCTTGAGATCTGCTCAAGAAAAAACACAATTTCGTTAGATTCCAACGAAAAATGCATTTTCCCATTAATTGTTTGTTCAATTTTAAAAACCATGAAAATTTTCGAACCGATTTTCTCTTTGGATCCCGAAAAAAAAATTGTTTCTTTGTCGCCTGACGAAATATTGAATAAAAATCTTGAGATCTGCTCAAGAAAAAACACAATTTCGTTAGATTCCAACGAAAAATACATTTTTCCATTAATTGTTTGTTCAATTTAAAAAACCATGAAATTTTTCGAACCGATTTTCTCTTTGGATCCCGAAAAAAAATTGTTTCTTTGTCGCCTGACGAAATATTGAATAAAAATCTTCAAATCTGCTCAAGAAAAAACACAATTTCGTTGAATTCCAACGACGAAAATTTCAACATGGTATAAATTAGTGTATTAAATTCTGCAATAAGGAACGTTTTGAAATTTTGGTTCAGCCTGAAAATATTCATGAGAACACCAGAATGTGCAATTCCCTCAATTATAAATTGAAATTTCTATTACACGTAGAATTAAATGCAATTTAGAGTTTGTAACAATAACGCGGACAGAGACGTGCTGACCGAGTTGGTACAGCAGCGTATAAATTGTGGCCGAAATAACGTGCTGCTTGAAAGGATCGCAGCAGCTATCGACAACAGGGTGCTCGGTAATGTGCGTGAGTCAGAGACTAAAAATAATGGCGATGCTTAGCGGTGGCATCTTTTATTTCGAGTCTTTTCGGTCTCCGTTTAGTTTTAGGAATAATTTACGTAAACTGGACGGATGACGATCCAGGAGGGATTGAAAAATACGTGTTGCGAAAAACTGAAATACCACGAGGAATGCATACGATGACGTTATAAATAGTTTGAAATAAAAAAAAAAGAGGANCATTTTTTTTTTTTTTTTTTTCAACACGATGGAGACTCTTTTGAGATCGACCTTGAAGAACGATCCTTAAAGGTACGACGAGTCACCTTCTCCTGTTTAACGACCCGAATACTAAAGGCCTTGACCACGATAAGCCGCGGAGAGTCTGCACTCGCGTCTCGCCAATTGCTCTCATGCAAGATGCTCTTTTAAGGCAGTAACAAAATAAAACCAGCCTCTTCGAATCTCTGCGACTCGCCGTTTTTTTTCCTCTCGCCAATCGCGATTCTCCGTTCACAACGTGAGGATTAAAAAATCAGTTGAATCTCATAAACTAATTCGGCTTGTAGTTGAAATTTCCGATAAATCGTTGCAACTGGCACAAGGAAAACGTCGATCGTATTTCCCAAAAATCGACGAATCCATTTTTCATATTCGCCAGTTGAATTGAAAAAAAGGACATGGGACAATTTTTTTTTTCCTTTTTTCTCAACTCGTTGGAAATCATGCGTTCCCATCACGTCGAATATTTTTTTCTCGATTTACAAAACATCGTGCAGATGGGCAAGATTTTTTAATTTATTTTTCCATTTTTTCCCATTTTTCATTTTTATTTTTCCATTTCCATAACCGAAAACGCAATTTTGTTGAAAAAAATGTCGATTTTTTGTTGAACATGTTAAAATCAATATTTTTCGATAATTTCAAAATTTTCGTTATTTTGACAATATTTTTTGTTTATAACGGAACAGTCAGCAAAATTAACGATTGGAACGACAAGAATTTGCTCCCCGAAGAGACTTTCTAGAATATTTTTTGCTGCAATGACAAATTTTTGGGATTATTAAAAAAAAAAAAACATTCAGTCGAACGTATCCAACAAAATTTTCTTTTCAGTGTAGTTTTATGAGAATTGAGAACCTGCTTGGTACTTCATTAATCGTAAAATTAATACTTTGCAGTCGAAAAGTAGACGTGACAAAAATTGATGCGAAAAAATTGAATTTTATAACGCGAAGAAAAAGTTTTTAGAAAATCCTTAACCGACAGGAATGTGTGTATGTTTAGAAAAATGTCTTCAGGTTACGGACGACCATTGGTTTCGTCTTGTGCTTGGCATAATGACGATGACTTTCGACTTTGGTGGGATAATTGAAAAGAGTCGAGAGGTAAGTTTCAAAAGTGTTGAGTAAATAGAATATTTGAAAAAGTGAAAAAAAGCGTGTGGCAAATAGTCCGGAGCGCGTGTAATTTTTCGTGGGATCGGGTGGAGGTTAATATTACGAATAACCAAATTGTCGAACAGCTAATAATTCGGAATTTTGGTATTCATTAAATTAAATAAAAGAAAAGTAAGAAAGTCGAAATGAAATTTTTCAAATGACTAAAAATTCGAAATACAAAATAGCGAACGTCAAAAATGGCGAACGTCAAAACGGCGAGCGCCAAAATAACGAATTCTATTCTATTCTATTCTATTCTATTCTAGCGTTCGTTATTTTGGCGATCGCCGTTTTGACGTTCGCTATTTTGTATTTCGAATTTTTAGTCACTTGAAAAATTTGATTTCGACTTTCTTACTTTTCTTTTATTTAATTTTATGAATACCAAAATTCCGAATTATTAGCTGTTCGACAATTTGGTTATTCGTAATATTAACCCCCACCCGTGGGATCTCATGTCCGAGGCGTGTAAGAGGTTTTTATAATGGCTCCTGAAATTATTTCGATCGGATGGTGTGACGGTGGAGTCTCTCGGGGCGCCCGTTGCCGGACGGTGAAATTATTTTTAGTCGTAACTATTTCGGTGAGCGCCGATGTAGGCACACGACGAGCGAGAGAATGGAAGAAAAATAAAAAAAAAAAAAAAAAGGACAGGCTTGTGGCAAACGAGGAGTGAAGCGATTCGACGTTGAAATTCTCAGCAGTCACTTATTTTCTACGTGGATTATTTAAATCGAGAGAAAACGCAATCGAAGAATAAAAATTCAACAAGCACAAAAATATGGCATCATTCGAGAAGGAATTTCATTTTCGTATCGCGAGATCGTAACCATCGAATCGAGAACGCACGATATTTTTGGATATTTCAAATGAGCTACGAATTTTAACGCTGACTATTTATAAAATCTTCATTTTCCATTTGGCAATGTTTGCTAACCCGCTCCCCCACACCTATTGCCCCGCAGCAGGCTTCGTGCTTCTTCCCGCGAGAGCTTATAATGACTCGCAGCAGAAAAGCTTTGGCAGGGATTCACAGCAATTATAATATCGAACATTTTCCAACGGGATAGTGCGCGAGAGCAATATCCCATGAAAATTAGAGCACACGCAAAAACTTGGCAATCGATAGAAAAAATCTGCAGCTGGTTCATTGTAATTGGAACGTTTTGACTAAATTTTACAATTTCTTTTCGAATTTTTCAGAGTTTGCACTGGAAATAAATTTTTTTTAAAAATCGTCGATATTTTTTTGAACACGACCAACTAAATATTTTTCGATAATTTCAAAATTTTCGTTATTTTGACAGAATATTTGTAGGGGTGTGCGAATATTTGAAAACTTGGAATATTCGGCATCAAATCGAATCGAATTGTTTGATTCGAATTTCAAACCGAATATTCGATTTTTTCGAGTATTCGATTATTTTTCGAATATTCCATTTTTTTTCGAATATTTGATTTTCTTTCGAATATTCAAATATTTGAAAATTTAAGAAATACTTGAAAATTTCTCGAATATTCTATTCGAAATCGAATTGAAAATTCATCAAATATTCGGAAATTTATCGAATACTCGAAAATTCGACGAATATTCGATTCAAAAATCGAATATTCGACTAAAAAATCGAATATTCGACTAAAAAATCGAATATTCGATTCGAAAATCGAATCGAATTTCAATATTCGATTCGATTCGATTCGATCACTATTCGCACACCCCTAAATATTTGGGTTTTAATGGAATGGTCAGCAAAATTTACGATCGGAACGACAAAGAATTGCTTCCGAAGCGATTTTCTAGAATATTTCTCACTGCGATGACACAATTTTTAGGATTTTTCGAAAAAACGTTCGGTCGAACGTATCGAACAAAATATCGATATTTTCTAACAAAATTTTGTTTTCAGTTTGAAAAAAGAAAAAAAAACAGTCCAAACGACTGATTGACGTTTTTGCAATAAATACGAATTTGCAATAAAAATTAAAGGATCGGATATTAATTTTCGGATATTATTCCGAACGATTGTTGCGTCGAGGATTCTGCGTTGTGATTCAGTTGCTTACTGCGTAAACGAGCGAGTATCGAAAGTGGAACTTTTCTCCCTCTTCCGACGTCCGCACGTTTCTCAAATTACGCAACTGGACCAGATACACGTCTCGCCAGACAGAAATGAAACAACCGACGAGCAACGGGGAGTTGCCTAAGAGATGCACAGCACGAAATAATATCTCGCGGAGAAATTTAGTGAACATCTGCTTATTCCGTCTCGTTTGATGCGCGCCTTATTTTCGAGCGGACCGAATCGCACATCAGCTCTCAACAAATCGAGCGAGAGGTGAATAATTAAAAAATAATCAATAAATAAAAATCATCAATTTAGAAAAACTGTCAAAATAAAAATGAAAACGTTTTGGCAACCGAAACGTTATTTTCAAACTCAATTCATTGACATTTGGTTCAACGAGTCAAAGTATTTTTCATCGACTCATTAACCTTGTGCACGAAAAAAAAAAAAACAAAAATTTTATTTTTCGTGAAAATAAAAATTGACTTCTCAGATTCTCATGGGCGTAAGTCTCGGTGCAAAATATTCCCTTTTCGACAAGAACACGTCGAAAAGTTGGTTCAAAGAAGAAAAGAAAAAAAAAATCGCGAACGCGAATTAAAACGACGATAAAAATATTCCGCTGAAATCTGCAGACGAGTCGAGTATCTTTCAATCGACCAGATTCGCTACAAGCGAATTAGAATTAACTTTGTTCCCGTTTGAAAAAAAAAAAAAAAAAAACGAAGATTTATGAAAAACTCACCAAAAGTTTGTTGTCGACAGTCTTGACGACGATTTCCTCGGGCGTGTATTGCGATACGTCGAATCTGAGTTTAAGCATTTTGTTGTCACCTTCGTCCTGGATGAGCGGGCTGTTGAGACCGTCCAACCAGGTGCGAGAGTCGTGTTGTGGGCTGAGAGAACTGTTCTGGGTGCTTTGTTGGGTCGTTGAGCTGCAATTTGAACGAGTTATTCACATTAATAAACAAAACAAATCCCCATTGAATGAGTCGAAATTGCGATGAGGCGTAAAACTAAAATGTAAGAGCGTGGACGATCGGTGAATCGTGCAGTACTTGTGCGAGATGGTCGGTACGATGGATTCGCTACTATGCATGAAAAATATAAATTTTTATTATTTCAAATGTTTGACAGAGCGTTGGGACAGTGCTTCCTAAAAAATATGTAACAAAAACGATGGAACATAAAGTCTACGAGCTTCAAGAAACTACTGCATACGTCTATAAACATATTTATCAAATTCGCGATGACGATGATGGTGGCGAGGAAAATTGAAAAAAAAAAAAAAAAAAAAAA
>JBAJMU010000002.1:2143049-2157239 GCA_037952995.1 Hyposoter didymator | reverse complement strand
GGTGGCCACTTTGCCCCGATTTTTTTTCTTGACAAAATTCGGGAAACAAGCAGCCGGAATCAATTTTGGGACTTCAAAATAAGTAAATGATCCTGTGCTCACCCATAAAATTCGATTAATTCCTTAAGTAGGCCACTTTGCCCCATACTCCCCTACCTTAACGCACTCGTATAAACAGTTCTGGCCGATTGCAAAGCACATTTCGGGCGCTATACTTTTTCACCAAATTTTATTATCAACAATGAACCAAACTTGAACATATTTCAAAACAGGACGTGAACCGAAAAAAATTCAATAAAAGATCTGCTCAAGTTTGAATAAAAAAAAAAAAAAATTCAAAATTTATTGGACGTAATTTTTCTTTCCTGTTCCCGCGGCGATTCGCGCGCGACTTTTTGAGAATCATGGAATGACAATGAACAGCCAATTGACGTCTCACAACATTATACTTTATATGAAAGAAAACAGGCGTTTTGTGACGTCACAGAAACTTTTTTAATCGATTGACGAAAAAATCTCAAATTAAATTTGAATTTTCTTCGATTTTTTTTTTATTCATACGCTAAGTGGGTAGTGTAGCAGTTAGTAAAACCAACGTGCCAAAAAGAGTAATCAAATGCATCAGAGCAAAGCGCAAGACGCAACGGAGCAGGTCTGTCCGATTTTTTTCCCATCGTTTCTATAAGAGGGCACCATTAAAACTGTAAATTAAAAAGTCCATCTGGATAAAAATGAATTGTAATTTTTATCAACGAATTTGTGATCCAGTCGTCACGATTGAGGCGCTTTCATATTTTTTTAAGGGTTTCATTTTTTCCTATTTCCAATGTTCGCTATGCTTCGAGGTTTCGTTGGGGAAATTAGAAAAACATTCGGCCAAAGAAAAGAAAAATATCGATGCATTTGAATGAAAATGAATTTTTTTAGCAAATATCTTCGTAATTTTTGTTTCAGCCATATTTTCGATCTCGCGGTGTTTCGACCTCTCAATTTGGAAGCAACACGGAAAATCAAATTTTGTTTAAAATCATCGATATTTTGTTGAACAAGGTGAACTAAATATTTATTGAAAATTCCCAAATTTTTTTTATTTTGGCAGTAAATTTGGTTTCTAATGAAATTGGCAGCAAAATTTACGATTGGTACGACAAAAATTTACTTCCGGAGAGACTTTCTAGAATATTTCTTGCTGCGAGGACACAATTTTTGCGATTATTCAAAAAAACGTTTAGTCGAACGTATCCAACAAAATATCCATCTTTTTCAACTAAATTTTGTTTTCAGTGCGAGATATATTTTCAATTATTTCAACACTATTTTTAGGATTATTCAAAAAAAGTCGAACGTATCGAACAGAAAATCGATCTTTTCCAACAAAATTTGGTTTTCAGTGTACAAAAACTTTAAATTTCCAATAATTTCTTCTTTTTTTTGCTCGTTTGAAAACTAACACACTGGAAATTGAATTTCGTTGAAAATCGTCGATATTTTGTTGAACACGGTGAACTAAATATTTATTGAAAATTCCCAAATTTTTTTTATTTTGGCAGTAAATTTGGTTTCTAATGAAATTGGCAGCAAAATTTACGATTGGTACGACAAAAATTTACTTCCGGAGAGACTTTCTAGAATATTTCTTGCTGCGAGGACACAATTTTTGCGATTATTCAAAAAAACGTTTAGTCGAACGTATCCAACAAAATATCCATCTTTTTCAACTAAATTTTGTTTTCAGTGCGAGATATATTTTCAATTATTTCAACACTATTTTT
Source organism: Hyposoter didymator (assembly GCA_037952995.1). Classification (NCBI taxonomy): domain Eukaryota; kingdom Metazoa; phylum Arthropoda; class Insecta; order Hymenoptera; family Ichneumonidae; genus Hyposoter; species Hyposoter didymator. Next base: position 2,155,467 of record JBAJMU010000002.1, on the reverse strand, counting down.
AGGATTATTCAAAAAAAGTCGAACGTATCGAACAGAAAATCGATATTTTCCAACAAAATTTGGTTTTCAGTGTACCAAAACTTTAAATTTCCAATAATTTCTTCTTTTTTTTGCTCGTTTGAAAACTAACACACTGGAAATTGAATTTCGTTGAAAATCGTCGATATTTTGTTGAATACGGTAAACTAAATATTTTTTTAATAATTTCAAAATTTTTGTTATTTTGGCAGAATATTTAGTTTCTAATAGAATTGTCAGCGAAATTTACGAATGGAACGACTAAAATTTGCTTCTGAACAGACTTTCTAAAATATTTCTTGCTGCGATGACACAATTCTTGGGATTATTCAAAAAAACGTTCAGTTGAACGTATCGAACTAAATATCCATCTTTTCCAACAAAATTTTGTTCTCAGTGAAGGATCACGATTTTTACGCAGTCGTAAAAGAATCGAGGGAAAGAGACCAAGAGATGAAAGTTCTGGACGAACGTTGCTGGACGCTGAGGAATTTTAGTGTCTCGCCTATTCATAGTCTCGCTCCGTAAATAAGTTCAGCGCGCTGTATCCAAATGTTAAGCGTCCTCCACAATGGGCAGTGGCAAAGTGAGCATGTCACGAAGGGATGGAGAGACGTATGTTACGGAATCAACGAACAAGATTGACCGGAAATGACGTTATCCTCCGGAACAGGATCCTCCACCGCCTGCTCCGCGGACTCGGACAATTTGCTATTTTATTTCGCGTACGACAAAGCCATGACTTTCGAGAGTTGCGAAAAACTGAGAAGCCCTTGGCCGTTGACGGCTGCTGGTCCGTGGCGAATTCCTCTTCGCCCGAGAGGCCGATGGACTCGCTCGTATACACACATCGAGCTCTCGAGCAGCAACGCCAAATAGATCCGGTAATAAACGTGTCGTTAGCCCGTTGGCTCTACAGCTCAGGCTTCTAGACTGTTCGAACTCTGTCAGTCTAGTGCGGTAAAGTGGTGGAAAGATGCGTCAGCTTGTGAGAGCGTAATGACAAGAAAACTTTGACTTTTGTTGCAGGCAACGATAAAAAGTCAAACTGTCGATTTTTTCAAATCAATTATTCGTAATAATATTTAAACAACTTCGGGAAAGAATCTGCGTTCAGAAACGCGATTTCCTGCAACGGCAANTTTTTTTTTTTTTTTTTACCGTCGACTGTTCTCCGGATGTAGAGAAGAATGGAGAGATTCGTCGACACACCGGAAATGGAATTTTGTTAAAAAATATGAATATTTCGTTCGATACGTTGGACTAAACATTTTTTTGAATAATCCCAAAAATTGAGTCAGTGCAGCAAGAAATATTTTAGAAAATCTATTGGAAGCAAATTTTTGTCGTTCCACTCGTAAATTTCACTGATAATTCCGTTAGAAACCAAATGTACTGTTCGACTAAACGTTTTTTCGAATAATCCCAAAAATTGTGTCAGTGCAGCAAGAAATATTTTAGAAAATCTATTCGGAAGCAAATTTAAGTCGTTCCACTCGTAAATTTCGCTGACAATTCCGCTAGAAACCAAATACACTGAGAATGAAATTTTGTTAAAAATCGTCGATATTTTGTTGAATACGAAAAACTCAATATTTTTGGATAATTTCAAAACGTTTGTTATTTTGGCAGTATATTTGATTTCGAACGGAATTGTCTGCGAAAATAACGAGTGGAACGACAAAAATTAGCTTCCCGAAGAGACTTTCTAAAATATTTCTTGCTGCAATGACTAATTTTTGGGATTGTTAAAAAATGACTCTGAAGTTTGCAACGTTGAGATTCAACGAAAAATATTTAGTACACTTATTATTTATTGAATTTTGAAAATCATGGCAATTTTTCGTGTTTATTGAGTTTTTAGGTCGCAAGAGACGTTTTAATGTCCAGAGCAAATATTAAATAATCATTGTGAGCTCCACTGAAAAATAAAAACAGAATTTCGTTGCATTCCAACGATGCAAACTTCAACATCATTTAAAAAAAACGTTTCGTCAAAAGTATCGAACAAAATCTTTCCAAAAAAAAAAGATCTTTTCATTGGAGTGAATAAAAATGAGAAATGGCCACGTCGGGCGATCGTGCAGGAAGAGAGAAAGAGATTAATCGGAACTCGCGTGGCCGCGTCTCTTTCTTTGCCTTTTATCAACGATCGAGATTTGCGTCCACGAGCTCAGAGCAGAGTCAAACGGGACTTTGTGAGCCCAGGAGGAATTCGAAAGAGCGGACCTCTTACGAGGTCGAGAGGATGCTATATTCGCGCTTCCCACGACTTGACTGAATAAGTCAGAAAGCTCACGATCGCGCTTCATACTCCCGCGCCCTCTCTCTCTCTCTCTCTCTCTCTCTCTCTCTCTCTCTCTCTCTCTCCACTTCCCTTTTTTCTTGTCCACGCTCTTGCTCCGGGGGTCAGAGTCTTCCCTCGAGATCGTTTCGATTAATCAAGTGCTCTATAGTTATAAAGAAATCGACTCGCATAGTTCCTCTTGTGCTTCTCCGATACAGCACCGCCGCACACGACCCACAATTCTTCTCAACAAATAACCGTCTGTTTACAGAGATTCTCGGCTAGCATTGCACATTGTGCAATAGCGAATTAATTCCGCCGAGATTCTTCATCCAATCGAATTAGTCATCTCCCAAGTTAGTTTCGCGGATCCTTCACTTCCCAAATAAACAAATAGCTCGGAATAGCAAATTACGCGCTATGACGAATCGATTGATTACTCGAAACCTCGTACATCGACATTCACGGATATACTGGAGTTTTCAAAAGCACCGAAACTGCCATTTTCCATTATGATTATTATTATTTTTTTTTTTTCAAGCAGTTTCGTTAGGAAAATCTAAATATTGAGGAATTTATCAAATTTCGTGATAACTGCGAAAACGCAACGTTTTTTTCAATTTTCCATTCGTCTAGATTTCAAGAGATTCGGCATTCCAGCAAAATTCTTATGCCCACGGAATATTTACTTATGAATATGGAAACGCTATGCTTATACACGCCAACATCGACTCGAGAACTGGTTAGAAGGAAAATCCAAAAAAAAAATCGTATTTTCATGTCTAAAAAATATTTTTTCACGAAATTTTATTAAATTCTAATTATTTTGAAAATTTTCATCTTTTTAACATGTTAGAGCACGACTTTCAAGAGGCTATATACAAAAAACCAGAAAAAAGATACTCGCGTTGGTAATTTCATGAATTTACCATCGATTTCATGAATTTCATTGTACTTTACAACACCGAGAGAAATGCCAGGAAATTTATATCACATATTACTATGCCACCATAGTTTTCTGGTGAGAGTGTCGTACCCTTTGAGAAATTTGAGCAAAAACGTAGTAATTTTTATTAAAATTCTATCGGAAATAGTGGAAATTTGACATTTTTCGCCCAATTTTGGATGAAAAATTACTATGTTTTTGCTCAAATTTCTCAGAGCGTACGAAACTGTCACCAGAAAACTATGGAGCATAGTAATTTGTAATATAAATTTCCCCGCATTACTATATGCTACCATAGTTTTCTGGTGACAGTGTCGTACCCTCTGAGCAATTTTAGCAAAAACATAGTAATTTTTATTAAAATTCTATCGGAAATAGTGGAAATTTGATATTTTTCGCCCAATTTTAGATGAAAAATTACTATGTTTTTGCTCAAATTTCTCAGAGCGTACGAAACTGTCACCAGAAAACTATAAATCATAGTAATTTGTGATATAAATTTCCCCGCATTTCTCTTCGTGAATGAAAACTGAGATTTCTCTCAAGACTCAGTATCAAATGTACGAAATTGCCAATCCCAATATTTTTGTTCCTATACTTTCCTGTAGCCTCTTGTGAATTCGACTGGATCCTTTTCTACACTGAGAATGAAATTTTGTTAAAAATCCTCGATATTTTTTTGAATACGGTAAACCAAATATTTTTTTATAATTTCAATTTTTTTGTTATTTTGACAGTATATTTGGTTTCTAACGAAAGTGTCAGCGAAATTTACGAGTGGAACGACTAAAAATTGCTTCCGAAAAGATTTTCTAAAGAATTTCTTGCTGCTTTGACACAATTTTTGGAATTAATCAAAAAATCGTTTAGTCGAACGTATCGAACAAATTATTCATCTTTTTCAACAAAATTTTGTTTTCAGTGTAATCATAATCGACAACTACACCAAATTGAATAAAACTCTAAACACTAATTCTAAAATCGAGCTGAATACGAGAAATCGCCAGAAGGATTTCCATCAGGATTCAAGCTCGATTGGTACGAGATTTATATCATTTTACGACCAATTGGCGCTCGTTTTTCGAAACAGTCATTCGTGACGATAATTTCTATGAGAGAATTCTCCAGTGATCGCCGATACGATCAAAGTTTTCGACGATGACGAATAAATCGTTTTAAAAACCTACGAAACGAAAGAAACAAAGACATTGCTGCTTTAGATGCTTGTCCCTTTTTTATGAAGCTCAACACCGACGAGCTCGGGCCGTCTCGGGCCAATTTCTCGGGATTGCATCGTCCAGTAGGTCACCTGCACCGGAAGTTTAACTCGTCAGCTTCCTGCGCGGTGCTTCTATATGCCAGCCAAGTGAAGCCACGCGGTTTTTATAGCCTCCGGGCTTTACGCGTCGACGAGCTTTCGAAGCTTCGCCTCGATATCTCTGCAATATATTTTCTCTCCTTTTATACCGCCCACGAACCTGAACCTCCTATAAATTATATCTTATCGTCGAGTTGCCGGCGGCGAAACGAAAAGAAAGAGAGAGCGAGACGGAGCAACGGAGGGAGGAAAAGAATGTAGAAAAGGCACGCGACCGTACAATGAGATCGACAGAGAAAACGGAATCAACTTTGTGTGAGGAGAATTAAGTTTAAAGAATTGAAACAATTTTAACTGACATTTTCCCATCATCCGGAAAGATTGAGTGATAATGATAATTCTGTCATTGTAAACGATGATTCCGTTTATTTCTTCACACATGAATATTTCATCGAACGATTAAGCTTCTTGAATGAAATAAAAAATTCAACCGAACGATAAATTTCATTTGCTGAAGCGTTGATTAATCGAAATCGACAAATTCCGATTAAATAAATTTTTCTCTTCTAATTAATTCACGCGGTGACGAAGCGTCAAATATTTTCACGTTTTCGATCAAACTTCTCGACACTCACCGTCCCCGGAGCCGCGATACATTTTTTTTTTCTTTACACTGGGAATGAAATTTTGTTAAAAATCGTCGATATTTTGTTGAACACGGTCAACTAAATATTTTTCGATAATTTCCAAATTTTCGTTATTTTGGCAGTATATTTGGTTTCTAACGGAATTGTCAGCAAAATTTGCGATTGGAGCGACGAAANGCTTCCAAAGAGACTTTCTACAATATTTCTTGCTGCGAGGACACAATTTTTGGGATTATTCAAAAAAACGTTTAGTCGAACGTATCCAACAAAATATCCATCTTTTTCAACTAAATTTTGTTTTCAGTGCGAGATATATTTTCAATTGACGCCTCTTTGGTTTCTTCATTTTTTCTTCCTTCGAAAAGCTTCGTGCTCCAAAAAGTTCAACACGCACTGTTGATCCATCGAAAACCACGATTCTTAAGGTGACGTTTAAAATCCTCACGTTTTTGTATACTACGAAAGAATTTTTGACTGACGATTTATATTTCGACTGTGAAGCTAACTGTGAAGCTCTTTTTGATGATGCTATTGTTGTGCCTAAGGAGTAAATCCTTTCTAAACCAAGTTTCTGAGCCTCCAGCCAATTTACATGATTTTTGAAAGCTTCTGTAATCGATGAAAATAAAAGTGAATTTTGGGCGATATTGGACACGGTGAACTAAATGTTTTTTCATAATTTCAAAATTTTCGTTATTCTGGCAGTATATTTCGTTTCTGATGGAATTGTCAGCAAAATTTACGATTGAAACAACAAAAACTTGCTTCCAAAGAGATTTTCTACAATATTTCTTGCTGCGATGACACAATTTTTGGGATTATTCAAAAAAACGTTTAGTCGAACGTATCGAACAAAATATCCATTTTTTTCAACTAAATTTTTTTTTCAGTGTATGCATCAAACGCGTTTTATAAACATGTCGCAACGCTGACGCTTAGATATTATTATGAAATACGCTGAGCTCCGTCAAGGCAACTTGTCGCTCGTTGTTGCGTATGGAACGCCCGCGTCTCGAGCCCAGTTCGTGGAGAATCTTATGTATCAACGAGACGATGAATATTCATGAGATATTGGACTAACTCTCAATGAGACAAGCCCGATCTCGACGTGCAGTGCCTACTAGAGTACTCGACGCGATACGCACCTCTCGCAGTCATTCAATGAAATTTTTCGACGAAGCCACGCAAGAGATTAATTCTTTGCGGTGTTAAAATTCTCATAGTCATAGTCGTCGTCGATTATTTTTCTCGGAATCTCAAAAAAGTCTATTTTTTGAAAAGCAACATTAAACTTTTCGGTAGACGTTACGTCTTGACCGAAAATAATGTTTTAACGAGGATTTAAATAATTGAGACGACTTTTAATTCGATCGAAATTTTTCATCTTTGGGAAGCACGAAACTTTTATAATTGGCATCGAAATTTACGTTAAATATTGACAATTTTTATGGCTTTGGGTTTCGAAACGACTTTATTGAGGGTTCTTTCAAAATGTTGTATAAACGTTCTTGGCACCAAAACTAACAGTTTTTTTCTGTGAAGAAAAATTTTCTGACGTTCAGAATTCGAAATATTTCATTTACAATTTTTCATTTTTCCCATCTAAACGCGCATGTAGATTGCAGTCACGTTTCCTTCAAAAGTTGCAAGAAACAAAAAAACGAAAGAAATGCGACTTTAAGGTATAACTATCGCAGAATGGGTTGATTTAGGATTTTCTTGAAATTTAGTGTAAATATTCTTGACATTAAAACGAACAACTTTCCTATGAGACGAAACATTTTCTGCCGTCTAGAATTTGAGATATTTCATTTCCAATTTTATATTTTTCCCATCTAAACGCATGTAAATTGAAGTCGCGTTTCTTTTGTTTTTTCTTGCAACTTTTTTAACGAAACGTCACTTCAATTTACATGCGTTTAGATGGGAAAAATATAAAATTGGAAATGAAATATCTCAAATTCTAGACGGCAGAAAATGTTTCGTCTCATAGGAAAGTTGTTCGTTTTAATGTCAAGAATATTTACACTAAATTTCAAGAAAATCTTAAATCAACCCATTCTGCGATAGTTATACCTTAATTTGCACGCGATTAGATTGGGAAAATAAAAAAATTGGAAATGAAATATCTCGAATTTAAAACGTCAGAAAATTTATCTTTACAGGAGAAAACTGTGAGTTTTGGGGCCAAGAACGTTTATACAAAATTTGGAAAGAATGCTATATAAAGTCGATCCAACGAGACAATTTTCACAATTTTCAATTTTTTTTTTTGTAAAATTGTGCGTTCATCGCGTTGGTAAAAAATGTTGGAGGCCGAAAAGACAATTTTGTCGAGAATTTTGTATAACGGAGCTCAAGGGGAAGGTAAGAACGATGATCGCGTGGGCCACGACGGCCTCTGCGAATTTATGGTCAGTTTGTTTTTTGGCGTAGGTGTATGAGGAGGTTATGGGCGATTGTGTAAAAAAGAGAAAAATGTTTACGGAAGTCCATGGAGTGACGAAGGTATGCGACTCGCTGTCTGCTCGTTCGTGAGCGGCAACGTACGCATGCGGCAAAAATTGCTCGATCAAATCTTTTTTTTCCTTTCGCCGCACGTTGCTCTCGCTCTCCTTCTCGTTTCAAGAATCACGTGCAACACGCGAACGAGGCTTATTGAAGAATCAAGGAGAAGAGAACATCGAGGCGAACTGAGAGAGTAACGGGAAGAGACTCGAAGCTGATCGAATCCTCCACACGAAATGCTTCAGTTTATAGTCGCACGAGCACGTGGGTGAGATCGTTTCGCGTCACAAAATTTACCATGCACTCGCGTTCCGCTAAACATATTTATCGTAAGAATGTAATTATTTACAACGTTGAAGTTTGCATCGTTGGAACGCAACGAAATTCTGTTTTTCCTGGAGCAGAGCTCGAGATTTTAATTCAATGTTTGGTCAGGACAAGAAAACGATTTTTTTTTTAGGATCCAAACACTGAGAAGAAAATTTCGTTGGAAAAGATCGAAATTTTGTTGGATACGTTGGACCAAAATTTTTTTTTAAACACTCGGAAAAATGTTGTCACCGCAGCAAGAAATATTCTAAAAAGTCTCTTCGAAAAGTAAATTTTTGTCACTCCAATCGTAAATTCTGCTGACAGTTGCGCGTTGTAAATAAAAAATATTGTAAAAATGACGAAAATTTTGTAATTATCCAACAAATATTTAGTTTACCACGTTCAAAAAAATATCGATACGTTTTTCAACAAATATTCGTTTTTAGTGAAGACACAATCGTTACGAAAATTGTCATGATTTTTTAAATTGAACAAACAATTAATAGAAAAACGTTTTTTTCGTTGGACAACAACGTCGCGAACTTCGCTTTCGGCTAATTATTTTATTTCAATTTTATCAAATTTCCAAAAAGTTCCCCAAACCTCAACGCCGCATGATTTTCACTGAAAAATACACGAAACAGCCTCGCTCAAGAGATTCCACTATTTTTGGAATCTTCTATATATATTCCATGACCTTACGAAGTTTCATGGTAAACGTCACGTCAAGTTGGAGCTGCAATTTGGCAAGCTTGGTCAGCCGGAACCGAACACAAGATTAATTTCCTGCTGCATGTCAAAGGCTGTTATTCCTGAGACTATAATTATCGCGGAAATTTCGGAAATGACGTCAAGAAAAAAACAAAAATTCTCTATCTTTGAAGAGCGATAGAAAAACGTGGAATTCTTGAGAAAAATAATTTCGAATTTCTTTTCTAAATTGAAGAACCTCATTCGCTTTTTAATACTACGTTCGAAAAATCAATTTATTTTAAAATGTATTTGCAAGTCGATGATTCGTATGTTTATATCTGGCCAATGAATTACTCGTTGTAGTTAAATATAGAAAGGCCGGGCAGCGAAAAGCTTCGGATAACAAGGGACGAACGATCGATGCAGTTTTTCAATCTCACTAAATTTTGTCATGCACTGAGAATGAAATTTTGTTGAAAATCGTCGATATTTTGTTGAACACGGCCAACTGAATATTTTTCGATAATTTCAAAATTTTCGTTATTTTGGCAGAATATTTGCTTTCTAATGGAATTGTCAGCAAAATTTACGAGTAGAGCGACTAAAATTTGCTTCCGAAGAGATTTTCTAGAATATTTTTTGCTCCGATGACACAATTTTTGGGATTATTCAAAAAAAAACGTTTAGTTTAACGTATCGAACAAAATATCCATCTTTTTCAACAAAATTTTCTTTTCAGTGTGTTTTCCTGAGAAAACGTTCAACGCAACAATTATCGCGATAATAAAAAAACAAAAAAACAAAAAAAAATGTAGTTGGATACAAAAATATTGTCATTGCAGCAAGAAATATTCTAGAAAGTCTCTTCGAAAAGCAAATTTTTGTCATTCCAATCGTCAATTTTGTTGACAGTTCCGTGATAAATCAATAATATTGTAAAAATAACGAAAATTTTGAAATTATCGATAAATATTTAGTTCACCGTATTCAACAAGGTAACAAGTTGAATGGAATTTTCTGGAAAAAGTTATCGCGAGGAGTGAGCGACGAAAAATGAGTGGAAAGGTGCGCGCATGATTATTTGTTTCGCCAGATCATTGCGAGGTTCGGAGAGATTCACATACCGATACCGAATTGTAGTTTTGTGACGAGGTGGATAGAGATCCTCGTCGAGCATCATTTTGCCAGGATGCAAAAGTGAGAATAGAAAAAATAATTGGAAAGCCTCGATCGCTGGAGATCGATGGGGAATATTCTGATTGGTGGTAAAAGTTGACAAGAGCGTCGAGACGCGCGAGTGTATGACAGAGAACGTCCAATGTGCGCGATGTTATAAAAATGACTGCGCAAAAGGAGCACCGTGACGATCTACCGCTAGATCGTCACTGTTTAATAGTAAAACGCCGCGGGGGGGATTAGTAGCTTAACAAATCGGTGGACCAGCTGCTTGTCGTCCCTATGCTTCATAAAATATTCCATTCCCGCGCATGTGAATACACGAGTTTGTAAATACTCTTGAAAATTTTCTATGACCATGAAAATTATATTTTGTCAAAACAAAAAACGTGGATATTTTTTGTTCGACACGGTAAACTAAATATTTTTCGATCATTTCGAAATTTTCGTTATTTTTACAATATTTTTTATTTATAACGCAACTGTCAGCAGAATTGAGCCTGTTTCGTGTATTTTCCAGTGAAAATCATGCGGCGTTGAGGTTTGGCGAACTTTTTGGAAATTTGATAAAATTGAAATAAAATAATTAGCCGAAAGCGAAGTTCGTAACGTTGGTGTACAACGAAAAAAACGTTTTTCTATTAATTGTTTGTTCAATTTAAAAAATCATGACAATTTTCGTATCGATTGTGTCTTCACTAAAAACGAATATTTGTTGAAAAACGTGGCGATATTTTTTTGAACGTGGTAAACTAAATATTTGTTGGATAATTACAAAATTTTCGTCATTTTTACAATATTTTTTATTTACAACGCGCAACTGTCAGCAGAATTTACGATTGGAGTGACAAAAATTTACTTTTCGAAGAGACTTTTTAGAATATTTCTTGCTGCAGTGACAACATTTTTCCGAGTGTTTAAAACAAAAATTTTGGTCCAACGTATCCAACAAAATTTCGATCTTTTCCAACGAAATTTTCTTCTCAGTGTTTGGATCCTAAAAAAAAATCATTTTATTGTCCTGCCCAAACATTGAATAAAAATCTCGAGCTCTGCTCGCGGAAAAACAGAATTTCGCTGCGTTCCAACGATGCCAGCTTCAACGTTGATTATTTGATCGCGTTAAATATTGTAAGATTCAATCGATTTAGGATCCAAAATAAATTCGTAGCAACCGTAGCGATTATTATTTAAAATATCGTCATTTTTATTGATATTTGCACTTGAGTCTCTTTAGCATACTTCAGTCTCTTTAGCCTCGTAGCCGCGAATAAAAACTGCGCGACAACATTCGTCATCTGACGTAATCCACGTAAACGAGTGCCATCGACGCGTATTTCTCTTCGCATTAATGCAGAAACGTGTCTACACAGGAGATTGCACAAACAACACTACGTTTTTCTAACCACGAGACTGGCAGACATGGAACATAAAAGTTTCATCCACACTGAAAATAAAATTTTGTTGATTTTTCAACAAATATCAAAAAAAAAAGTTCAAAAAAACAAAATATCGATCTTTTGATCGATATTTTGTTCGATACTATCGACCAAACGTTTTTTTAAATAATCCCAAAAATTCCGTCATTGCAGCACGAAATATTTTAGAAAGTCTCTTCGGAAGCAAATTTTTGACGTTCCATTCGTAAATTCCGTTGACAAATCCATGAGAAACCAAATATTCTGCTAAAAAACCAAAAAATACCAAAAAAACGCAAAAAATATTGAAATTATCCAAAAAATATTTAGTTCACCGTATTCAAAAAAATATCGACGATTTTTAACAAAATTCCATTTCCCGTGCAAGTTCCGATTTGTAAACTCAACAACTGACGTCAGAAAATTGCTTTGCAAGATGTTCGCCGTAACAAATTTCGAAACTGCGAAAAACGTGCGATTCGAGATTCGTGATTCATTCGTCGCGACATATGCGCGTTACGCATCTTCGGGATGAGAATGGAGAAAAAGGCGATACTGAAAGATACCCGAGTTATTGGATGTTGGTGACTCAGTTTGGACACGCACAGAGGGTTGCCTCGAATCGTTGTTAAGGGCCAAACTTTGTGGGGTCGAGATTTATGGTTGCAGGGGTTCAGCTTTGGAAGAATTCCCTGTCGTACCGAACTCGCCCTTTCTTTGGATAATTTCAACTCTGCGCACTCCCTCTGATAGTCTGACTGACAGACAGAGACGCAATGGCGTACGGAAAATAATTTTTTTTTTGAAAAGTTCGATATTTAGTTCGATACGATCGACCGAACGATTTTTTTGAAAAATCCCTAAAATTGTGTGCCTGCAGCAAGAAATACTCTAGAAATTCTCTTCGGAAGCTTTCTTCGTTCCAATCGCAAATTTCGCTGACAATTTCGTTAGAAACAAAATTTACTGGCAAAATAACGAAAATTTTGAGATTATCCAAAAACTATTTAGTACGATCGTGTTCAACAAAATATCGACAATTTTTAACAACATTTTATTTCCAGCGCGAAAAAAGAAAGAAATCGAAAAAAAAAA
>JBAJMU010000002.1:2114266-2143027 GCA_037952995.1 Hyposoter didymator | reverse complement strand
AAAAAAAAAAAAAAAAAAAAAAAAAAACATTGAAGCAAAGCCCCGACGAGGGCGAGTAGGAAAAGGAGTAGGATTGGTCGCACGTGTCTTCGCTCGTATAAATATCCATGTAGAGTGCAGTGAGAATGAAAACCTAAGGGGGAAGTGAAGTGGCTGCGAGGAGTGAGAAAGTAACTCATGAAAAGTCAGCCGTTGGGACAGAGAATGATTTTCACTGCTTCATGTTTTTTTCCACCCTCTCTCTCTCTCTCTCGCCTTTCCAAGCCTCTTCGTCGCTCACGAGTCCACCCTTTCCCATGTAGCAACCCTCTCTTTGCTCTGCACGTGAGTACATACGAAAGGTCGTTCCCGTCAAAGGGAATTCCCGAGCAAACGTGATCCTTATACAAAAAATTTATTTGTAACAAATTTTTATTTTCAAAATTGCGAATAACTTTAAAGAAAAATTCTTACTTTCCAAAACGAACCAATATTTCGCGAGTGCTTGTGCATTTTGTTCAGGAAATATGGAAAAATAAGCATGAGCTAAATTATGAGAACGATTAAATTTACGAGTACGAAAAAAGCAGGTAAGCTTTTCAAAAAACGAATTCCATGTCGACATTTAAATAACGCGGTGTCACTTGAACTGTCGCTGCTAAATAAATGTCTCGAAATTGAAACTCATTGTGCGACAACATTCGTTTCTTCCGGGCGAGTGAATAAAGCCAAAAACGTGAGTTTGAGGAAGAAAATGATGGATATCGATGACGAAACACGTAGACGTGGGCGAGAAATTTACAAAAGTCATAATTATGGTCGGAGAAGCGAGGATTGTCAGTGCAAGTGAAAAAAAACATAATAATTAACCGTCGGAGTACACACTGGGTCAATTTGACCCCGAAAATTTCCTCTCAACGATAGTTTGTCATCGAACGTCGTAAAAATTAATTTCCGTTAAAAAACAAGTTTGTTGCCATAAAATTTGGATCATTTACAACGAAAAACGTTTTTTACGAAAAAACAAAAACACAAAAATGCACATTCACCGGAATACAACGATTTGAAAAACTCCTCGGGTCAGATTGACCCCATATTTTGTACAAAGGAAGAAAGAAAAAGGGGCAGCAAGAGGCGAATCGAGGGCTGAAAAAAAAACGAACGCAAGAGGCAAAAATCTCGACGTAGCAAGTAATGCAGAGCCACGCTGGTCAGACAATTATATCGAGACGCGAATAAGTAGAAACAGCAATAACCGAACAAATAGCTTTGCTCAGAAGTTTTACGTTACGGTGTGGTTCTAAAGTGTGGGCAGATTTGCGGTCACAGAGGAAAGGGTGGGGAAAGGTGCTTGCCGGGAGAGAGAGAGGAGGAGGAGGACGAGGAGCCCTCTGGCTATTCGACCACAATGACCGAATCACTATAAATAGCTTCTTACCGAAATACATGTACAAATAACGTTCAGGTAGGGGAGTATGGGGCAAAGTGGCCACCTTAAGGAATTAATCGAATTTTATGGGTGAGCACAGGACCATTTACTTATTTTGAAGTCCCAAAATTGATTCCGGCTGCTTGTTTCCCGAATTTTGGCAAGAAAAAAAATCGGGGCAAAGTGGCCACCCCCTCGAGTCGGTGAAAATCCATAATTGTCAATTCTACGACCAAAAAAGTAGTTGAAAATCATCGTGCAATTAGCACGATGATTTTCATCCTTCTAGGCCTAGACTGCCTTAAGTTTCTCGGAAAACAACCATTTTTTTCGGCGCCAGTTTGTCTCAGATATCAAAATTTTCGAGTGGCCACTTTGCCCCATAAATCGCATTTTAGTGAGTGGCCACTTTGCCCCATGTGGCCACTTTGCCCCATCTTCCCCTATATCGTAGGTAGTCCATCGCGAACGTAAAACTTTGGACAGCAAAAAAGAACGAGGAAAAATGCTTGGAATCGATTAACCGGCTTCGATGTATATACGAGCGAGTCGAGAGATCGATGTGTCGGGAGTTTACGCTCGATTTAGTAACGCGCTATCAACAACTCATTCATTGACTTGTCCCTAATAATTCGTCAGGTTTCTTTTCTCATTGATGTCTCTCGAGTTTTTCGTTATTTACGAAATTCACAGTCAACCATAACATTGTTCTCGTCTGTGGATATTATTATATTATCAGCGTTTTCTCTTGAAAAACGTTTGAAGAAAATGGCGTAAATTTTCTTCATTTTCAGATTAAAAATTTCGCAAAGTGCACGTTCGTGAGTTTCGAATTGGAAACAAAATTTCATCACGTCGAAAGCTTTTGTTTTTCTTTTCGTGTCTTCAGATTAAAAGAAATATGATTTTTGTTTTTATCACTTTGTATTACTATCAGGAAACGACTTTATTCAGAGTTCTTTCAAAATTTTGTATCGAACGTTCTCGGCACCGAAACTAAAAGTTTTCTCCTGTGAAGCCAAATTTTCTGACGTTTAGAATTCGAGATATTTAATTTCCAATTTTTTTTTATTTTTCCCATCTAAACGCGTGTAAATTGGGCTCACGGTTCGTTTAAAAGTTGCAAGAAAAAAGAAACGAAAGAAACGCGACTTGCATTTTACACAACTTTTCTCTTCATCGCACGACTTTTGTATTTATTTTTCTTACACACCATGATTCTCTATTTCCCTCTTATTTTTATACACCGTTGAGTTTAATGTGTTGATTGTATGGAAAAAAAGTTTTAACGTATTATTATCGCAAAGCGACTTTATTTAGGGTTCTTTCAAAATTTTGTATAAATCTTTGGGAAGCTCGAAACTTTTATAATTGCCATCGAAAATGACGTTAAATATTGAACATTTTTATGGCTCTGGGTTTCGAAACGATTTTCTGACGTTTAGAATTCGAAATATTTAATTTACAATTTTTTTTATTTTTTCCATCTAAACGCATGTAAATTGGAGTCACGTTTCGTTAAAAAGTTGCAAGAAAAAGAAACGAAAGAAACGCGATTTCAATTTACACGCGTTTAGTTGGAAAAAATAAAAAAATTGGAAATTAAATATCTCGAATTCTAAAGGTCAGAAAATTTTTCTTCACAGGAGAAAACTGTTAGTTTTGGTGCCACGAACGTTTGTGCAAAATTTTGAAAGAACCCTAAATAAAGTCGTTTCGCGTGATATGGCAATACGCGCGTTAAAGGTCAAGACTTTTTCATAATCCAGCGATTCACTAAGTCCTGTTAAAAGAGCTCGTTACGTTAAGCCTTCCGCAACCTGAGTCATCGGGTCTGGTTGCTGTATAAATTAAATCAATTCACACAAGATTCGTGTGTGTGTGTGTTTTTGTTCGTTATTTTTGTCGACTATGAATTTCCATACGATAGGTCATCGAGATATGTATCAGGCTTATGTAAATGTGTGTACAGCTCGTAGAATTGGGGCTGGAGAAATGAAGAGAGTCAGAGAGTTATATTCGAGCTCGATTAGCATCGAGACCGCGGAGCGAGCGACGTTCGGATCCACCGACGCATATCTTTGCAGGAGGCAAATCTCATGCGCGTCTGTTTCCGAAAGAATTTTTAACTCGCTATGCTCCAGAGAGAAATGAGGCTAGAAAAATTTCCTAGTTCGGATTCTGACTCACGGGAGACACCCTCACGTTTTTTCTTACACCCACCAATCGGAATCTCGGGAACGACACGTTGTCTTTCATGCAACTTTTTAACGAAATTTTATAAACGTTCTTGGCACCAAAACCAACAATTCCCTGACGTTTAGAATTTGAGATATTTAATTTATAATTTTTTTTCCCATCTAAACGTTTCGTTAAAAAGTTGCAAGAAAAAAAACAAACAAAAGAAACGCGACTTGAATTTACAGGGGTTTAGAATGATGCTAAAGTTTTCATCGTTGGAATGCAACGAAATTCTGTTTTTTCTTCAACAAAACTCTTAATTGTTATTCAATACGAAAAAAAATGTGCAATTTTTTGATGCGACGAAAAAAAAAAATATTTATATCTGCAAAACGGAATGAGCTACAGAGTCGAAAATAGTCGCAAACGAAAGACAAAAAAAAATAAAAAATACTCGAAACTGGAACATTTTCCATAACGGTGTAATCATCGAGTTATTGCAGAAACAATTTTCGAAAATTTTCGAAAACAGTTGGAATCGCGGTCCTTGCTGTAAAGAGTCTTGGGAGCGACTCGCTTTTAAATGTACTTGTCTCCGAGTCGCTACCGCGACTCTAGATTTGGTCTGGACAATAAAAAGAAACTTGGCCCCGAAAAACTCAATGGAGACAAAAAATTGCCACAATTTTTAAAATTCAATAAATAATTAATAGATCAAATATTTTTCGTTGAATATCAACGTCGCAAACTTCAGAGTCTTCGTTTCGATGGGAAAAAAAATAAGAAATTAAATATCTCGAATTGTAAACGTCAGAAAATTTTTCTTCGCAGGAGAAAACTTTTAGTTTTGGTGGCAATAACGTTTGTGCTAAATTTTGAAAGAATCCTGAATAAAATCGTTTCGTGATAGTAATATTTGAAAAAGAAAACGCGATAGTGACGAAAATTAACGATTCGATGAAATAAATCGAGTGGAAAAGTGGAAACTGCCAAAACCGTCGAGTCCACCGAATAATTTTGTTCATTGAGGCTGTTGCGCTTTTTTGCTTTCTTGACAAATTTTAAATCGCATTTGTGTCTTGCTATACGCGAAAGCATGTGCTCCACTCGAAAGTTTTCATCGATAACGAATATTATCTCGGATACTCATCGAAATATATAGAGCGATAAAAAAAATGGAAAGAGTTAAACCGACGACTCAACTTGTTGCTCGAAACTGGATTCCCGTTCAAACGTGCCAAAGAAAATTGACGAAACTGATATTTTCAGTGTTTCGATAAAAAATGTTAATATTTTACGAGAATCGTGGTAAAAAGATCGCCCCGGATCGATCGCGGTGTCGAGCAACAAGCCTTTGACCTTGATGAACGAGGGTTGATGTAATCAAATGAAAAAAAATGTCTAGTTAGCAAAAATGAATTGTGCAACGAACCTCGTAGTGCTCTTGAAAAAGTTGTTGCTTTCCCGGTTCATCAGTTCGCTTCGGAATTTCGACATCTCGTCCTCCATCTTCCTCATCTCGGCGTCGAAACGTTCGCGTATGTTTGAGAATTCGGTGTCGATGACGCTGAAGTCACCGAGTTTGATGGGAATGTTACGCTTGATACCATTGTCAGCCATTTTCTTAGTTTTTTAATTCGATCCTTTTTTTGCCAAATTAATTTTATTAATCTCCCGGTCTTCTTTGTGATCGGCGATTTTTTCCACTTCAACACACTCACTGGCACTGATTCTAAAATGAAAAAACGTCGCAACGAGCCTGATTTATTCGATTGGAAAAAATATTAAAACGAAATAAAGTTTTGAGTGAAAAATCAAGGATTTTGCGAATGAAAAACTTGGCAATCTTCGACGACTTGTTTGCTCTCGAAACTCTGCTCCAGCAATGAAGCAGCGCACACCGTCAACTACTGGTTAAATAGTTACGCCGGTCGGAGAGCGCGCCTCGTGGGTGTTCGCTCAAACTCGGTCTTCCTCGCCCACCCCCCACTCCGCTGCTCGCCCCACTCGCCCGTACGAGCTGACTAGCTCTACTGCCCACTCCATCGCGACTCCCCGACCAGCTCGCGTTGCTTGCGCGAACGAGCTAAAATAGTCCAAATTTTCACCTTACGATCCTCATTGGCCGACGCATTTTTTTTCCACATTTTTTTTTCCATCCCTTGGCGCTAGATATTTACTCGGATTTTTGAATGAATGAATACCAATTGGCAAGGACGTCACCACCGACTACCGAATGCTCCAATTATTTTTGTCTTTTATGACTGAACGTCGAATTCGTGTCACACACACGCTAGCACCTTTTCTCGTTTGGTCATGCGGACCGTGTTTGCCGATTCATGATTCTTGACCATTCTCGAATTATAAGAATTACGAGCCACTGAAAATGCTCTCAACGCGAAGGGGTGAATCACTCGATCGCTTTACTCACGACGATACTCATTTTAGGCGAGCGCGTTTTGTACTGAAACATTGATTTTTTAGTAATTATTCAAATCTACTTCTGGCCTCAATATTCTCGTTTTTAGATTTATACATTGGCTATTCCTTCGCATGCAAAAAAAAAAAAGCTTCAGCGCAGAATTTCGTCGAGTTACTATTTTTTGAATTGCAATGACTTTTTTGATGAGATTATCGAAAACTACATGGAAAAAATTCCAACTCGGCTCATTCGTTCTCTATATAAAAATCGCGTGAGTGCGGGAGAGATAACCAAAAAGTAGATACACGCTTTTTTTAGAAACACCTTTCAAATTTCGAGAGAAGGAAAGAAAATGATATTTTCTTCTCTGGTGAAATGGAAACAACGTGTAACTATTATTTCTCTTGGAATATTCAGGCTCTCGAAATAAAACGTGTGTCGGGGGATTTTTACCGACCGAGCAAGGACGTTGTATGGCCACGATCGAATCTAAATTTTTCTTTTCACTTTTTCTTACACACGAAATGGCTTGCGAGCCCAAGTTCATTCATAAAAGTTGTTACAAATTTACTAAAGAACAACGTGCTCAAAATCCAAGATTTTCCGAGCTGATCTGTATTTTTTATGTCATAAACAAAATTTCGGAAAAATTTTACGAACGATTTTTTTGAAAAAGTGAATAAAGCACATAAAAGTGTATGCAAAGTTTGAAGAGGCTTCACCATTTAGACATCGAAATATTTAATTATGTAAATTGCAACTTTCAACACACGCTCTTATGAGAAAATACTGAAAATTGTGATTTTTATGAATTGAAAAAAAAAAAAAATACGGACGTTCCACGGTGACGGTCAAATCTAAAATTTTGTTTTCAGTTTTTCTCACAAAAAAAATGGTTTTCGAGGCTCAGTTCATTAAAAAAAAGTTGTTACGAATTAACTAAATAACAACATACTCTGAATCTAAGATTTTTCGAGGCAATATGTATTTTTTATGTAATAAACAAAATTTCGGAAAAATTTAACGAACGATTTTTTTGAAAAACTCAACAAAGCTTCCTCGATGTTACTCAAAAGTGTATGCAAAGTTTCAAGAGGCTTCACCATTTACAAATCAAAATATTTAATGTTGAAAATTGCAACTTTTAACACACACTCTTATGAGAAACTACTTGAAATTGTGATTTTTATAAATTAAATAAAAATTTAAGGACGTTGTATGGCGACGGTCGAGTCTAAATTTCTGTTTTCAGTTTTTCTTACATAAAAAATGGTTCGCGAGACTAAGTTGATTAAAAAAAGTTGTTACAAATTGACTCTAGAACAACAAACTCCAAATCCAAAATCGTCCGAGCTAATCTGTATTTTTTATGTAATAAACAAAATTTCGGAAAAATTTTACGAACGATTTTTTTGAAAAACTCAACAAAGCTTC
Organism: Hyposoter didymator; assembly: GCA_037952995.1. Classification (NCBI taxonomy): domain Eukaryota; kingdom Metazoa; phylum Arthropoda; class Insecta; order Hymenoptera; family Ichneumonidae; genus Hyposoter; species Hyposoter didymator. The sequence goes on along the minus strand of JBAJMU010000002.1, from coordinate 2,135,582 downwards.
CTCGATGTTACTCAAAAGTGTATGCAAAGTTTCAAGAGGCTTCACCATTTAGAAATCAAAATATTTAATGTTGAAAATTGCAACTTTTAACACACACTCTTATGAGAAACTACTTGAAATTGTGATTTTTATAAATTAAATAAAAATTTAAGGACGTTGTATGGCGACGGTCGAGTCTAAATTTCTGTTTTCAGTTTTTCTTACATAAAAAATGGTTCGCGAGACTAAGTTGATTAAAAAAAGTTGTTACAAATTGACTCTAGAACAACAAACTCCAAATCCAAAATCGTCCGAGCTAATCTGTATTTTTTATGTAATAAACAAAATTTCGGAAAAATTTAACGAACGATTTTTTTGAAAAACTCAACAAAGCTTCCTCCATGTTACTCAAAAGTGTATGCACAGTTTCAAGAGGCTTCACCATTTAGAAATGGAAATATTTAATGTTGAAAATTGCAACTTTTAACACACACTCTTATGAGAAACTACTTGAAATTGTGATTTTTATAAATAAATATCTCGATTTCTGCATGGCGAAACCTCCAGACATAAATGTGTGTTGCAAATTTTGAGTTGAGACTATTAAGTACGATGGACTTATGACAGGTGAACGATAATAAATATGATGTAATTGTGTCTGAGGATTGATGCTGCAGCATCAATTGCGGTTCTGATAAACAACAGCGTAGGTGACCCGTACGTCGTGCAACACAAAACGCGAATCATAATAGCAATCGAAGCTGCGAAGGTGACTAATGCCATACAGCGCCACGCACGGACCCTTCCTCCACTACGACGAGATCCTCTTTACCAAGTTTTCCATTTCAAACTCAATGAAAATCGATACCAAGAAAGGCAGAAGGCTAAGTATAACATATTAAGAAAGTTGGATCACGAGGATACAATGTCACCATGCTGAACCATAATTTAAAAATGAATTTTATAAAATTTGGTAAAAATATTATTTAATTATATAAATGACGATAAAAATTTTTTTTTAGATTTCTCCACCATGTAGTACTCGAGTAATTGAAAATTTAAGGCCATGTGGATAAGCATAGAGTTTACATATATACAGGTAAACATCTCGTGCACAACACGTTCGATTTTACTCTCGATTATTCGATAACCATGTGGTAAAAAATTTGGACAAAATTTGTGGTTCTATACTTGATGCCAAAGAAGGTTATTGTCACGAAATTTTATCGAATTCTGATTATTTTCATTCAAGACGTTCCATCACTTGCTCGGTCGGTAAAAATCCCCCGACACACGTTTTTATTTAGAGAGACTGAATATCTTAAGAGAAATATTACTCAAAATTGAAAATTGAATTTTTATATCATTGAGGATTCTCATGTTTCGTAGAGTTACGATTTAAAACAAAAAAAAAAAGTATAAAATCGACTCTCGATCTTTCTAACATCAAATGCTTTCGGACGAACCATTTTTGGTGTTATTATTGTTTTTTCTACTTTTTTTAAAAGAAAATAAACAGATAAGGCTCTTCGGATCTGATGTGGAGGTGTCATGTGCGATTCAGGTGGGCGATTTGTCGAGAAAACACCGCGTGCGTTCGTATATAGACTCAAAACGTACTACACACGAAACGAGATTCATCGTCATCGATAAAGACCTCGGTCCAATCCCACTCGTGAGGATCTTTCTAGAATTAACGTTTCGAACCCAATGACTCAGTTTAACTTCCTCCTCACGATGCATTCGGCATCACGAATTAAAAATAAACAAATGAAGCGACGACAATAGCGAAGAAAAAAATTCAAATAAGACGAAAATTACGTCAAGGTATTACTATCACGAAACGACTTTATTTAGGGTTCTTTCAAAATTTAGTACAAACGTTCTGGGCACCAAAACTAACAGTTTTCTCCTGTGAAGAAATATTTCCTGACCTTTAGAATTCGAGATATTTAATTTCCAATTTTTTTATTTTTTCTATCTAAACGCGTGTAAATTGAAATCGCGTTTCTTTTGTTTCTTTTTCTTGCAACTTTTTAACGAAACGTGACTCCAATTTACATGCGTTTAGATGGAAAAAATAAAAAAAATTGTAAATTAAATATTTCGAATTCTAAACGTCAGAAAATCGTTTCGAAACCCAGAGCCATAAAAATGTTCAATATTTAACGTCATTTTCGATGCCAATTATAAAAGTTTCGAGCTTCCCAAAGATTTATACAAAATTTTGAAAGAACCCTAAATAAAGTCGCTTTGCGATAATAATACGTTAAAACTTTTTTTCCACACAATCAACACATTAAACTCAACGGTGTACAAAAATAAGAGGGAAATAGAGAATCATGGTGTGTAAGAAAAATAAATACAAAAGTCGTGCGATGAAGAGAAAAGTTAACCCAAGATTTTCAGGCCAATCCCAACGCACCCTTTGTTCTTAGTGAATCGGAAATAAACACGAAAAAGAGCTCGAACACCTACGTGCCAGAGTCGGTGGCATACAAACTCTTGAACTATATTCTTATGTAGTTTGCCAACTATTTCGGGTTTTCGATCCGCGTTTCCCGATCCTTCTTCCTCACTCTTTGCTTGTCCCTCGCCCCCTATTTTATAAATATATAGAAATATAATAGACATGTGTGCGAACAGCTCTACAGAGCAAAATGCTTCAATGGGTGACGTGTCTCGTCAGAATACCGCAAGCTCAAACCTACCGCGATATTTCGTCAAATACAACCACCTCTTCAGCTTCCGAGGTCGAACAATATTTGTGTTCGGATGTTGCTACGCGAATACGATTCGGAAATTACGACCAGAGCGTAAATTCCATATTTTATTATCGAAATTACTCGTTAATATCGCGAGAGATGAAAAAAATGGTTTGTCGGTGAAAATGTTTTTTGACAGTCGATGCCGTTCGGAAAAACAATAGAATCGAGAGGTTACGATGAAAAATCAGGACCGACGAGAAATTCGGAATAAATTCGAGAAAATCGAAATTTTGTCGATTCTTTTTTTTCTGATTTAGAAATTCGTAAATTTCGTATAGTATAGTGAAAAAATCGGAACAGACTTTGCGTCGGAGGGAATTTGTCATCAAAGTCGCCGATTGCGTATTTTTTATGGCTCCAGAGAGTACGAGGGCAGAAAGTATGTCATTGCCAGGAAAACTTGATATCCAGGCGAGTTCTCCTCGTCAACGGCGTCGCCGAAGCTCAAGGTCACGTACATACGTGGCTACGAAATACTAAGGTTAAAAAAAGTCACGTCTTTCTGCTTGCTCACGAAAGATTTATACTTCAGATAATAGAAAAATCAAATATTCTGCATGTTTTTTTTCCACTTATTACAAAAATAGCTCAAAATTTCCATCACTATTTTTCGCTCTAGTGATTCATACCGAATATCTAGCCCCTCGCAATGTGCATTGTGTGGTGCTGAGATATGGCACTTTTCCAAATTCATGGAAAAAAAAGCGAGGCTGTGGTCAATATTTTCATTGCACAGTATTTTTATAAAAGTTTTCAATGAATTAAAAAATTATCTCCATGGGTAGTGCGGGAGAGAGAAAATAAATGCGTCGACAACTTTTCTAGAAAGTAAAGACGAAGTACAGACAAAATTTGCAGAAATTGTAGCGATTTGATGATTTTTCAAAAAACTCAGATTTTCGTAAAATTCGAAAAATCTTCAAATTTAAATCGTTCAATCTATTTTTTCCAAATTCATTACCAACCTGCCTATTATGATAGTCTATTTATAAAAAAAAAAAAAAATTGTTGATAAATCCTAAAATTTGCGGAAGTTAGAGCGTCGAAACTTTTTTTTTTTTTAAATTTTAAAACGTCGTAGAATTTGTTTTTTTTTTTAATTCCAAGTTCTCAGAGAATGAAGAGCTTGGATAGATTAACATTTGTGCAAAACGGGAGCCCTGTATCTAAAACCGTTCTCGAGTTATGAACGTTCTCTATGAGGAAGCAAGATGCAAAAAGAAATTCGGATCAACTTGAAAGTGGGTCTGGGAGACCCGGTTACAAACTTAAGATGAAAATAGTCTGCAATTTTACTACATTATTCCGATTCGCAATTTGTACCTAATTGACTTTTTTATATTGCGAGTTGCTACATTTTCGATTTATTTGCTTGTTTAGATTTTGCATGATCGATTTATTTATTTCGCTACTAAATAATCTGGGGATCGATGAATATATGCCAAGCACAGATAAAAATGCAATAGATGTGCCGCTTCTTCGTAACAATATCGAAAGTCATGATCACAGATGCGTGGGAGAACTGGAAACACTCTTCAAGGCTCCGAAGTATGACGTCACTGTTCTGGGGGAGACCGCGAGATCAATGAAGCGCGTCACAACAGTCCATAGATGGACGGACACACTGCCATAATTTTGTACAAATATGTATACGAAAATGCGATTTTGTTATCAGTGTGTTTGTTGCAAATCCAAGGAGCTTCTAATTTTATTCCAATTTTTTTATTTTCTCTGAATTTTCTTTCATCGCGTTTTCGAAGTTACGTAAAGCAAGAATTTTTTTCATCTCAGGCCACTATAAAAAATACTCGACGTTCATTGAGCATTAATGCTTCGAGTTTGCAACAAAAGTTGCCACGATTTTCCGACTACCGAAGAATTTTATTTTCGAAAATTCGAAGTCACTGATCCATCCTTTTAAATAATTTTTTTAATCGATGTGTAACTCTGTTACCTGCTAACGATGTAATAAACAATGGGATTATTAGTTCAACGAAGACGAGGAGACGAGGACTAGACAGGGGTTGATAAATTTCGATGTGTATTTTTCCACGTTTGAGTGAAAAATATAAGCTCTAATGATTTATGCACATGAACCATGCACTCTCTGGTGTGTGGACGACCAGTGCTCAAAAAACGAAAATCTCGGGAAAATGTCATAGGAACGTGGGCGATATTTTTGGGCATCAAGATTCTGAAAATTCTTTCTGTCGTCATTTTTATTTTGCTCGATAGTATAAGCGATTGCGAAACGATTTTCTGCGCTCTTGTCTTTAGAGTTGATCAGAAGAAATGAAAAATTCATACGCGGCGATGGAAAGATTTCCGGTTAATTTTAGTTAATGCCATAATGGTTGAGAATCTTCCAATCGAGTGTCATCGATGACCGGAAACATGTTTTTACCAACAACGAACCCGGTGCCTTATAATTCACGTAGTTTTTTTTATAAGGCCGCTCACACGACTGAGGATAAACTACGAGCCACTTAGTTTTTTCATTACCGGTCTGCGATCATCATGCACTAGCCCACCCCGCAACGACATAAATGATAAAAAATTGAAAAATAAAAGTTGCACAGCTAGCTTTATGGTTGAATTCTTTCGACTCCTTCGATCTCTGTAACGCGGCAGAGGAAATTCCAGTGCACGATGTCACATCTCGCCGATCTTTTTTACCGACTCGCCTGGTGTTTTTTACCTCTTCTGAGTTAGCTCGCTCAAGTTAAAAAATTAATCTGCTTGAGGGGGCAGACCCTCATGTTGACAATATTAAATTTTTTTTTCCACAAATATCTTGGAGGTGCCACCATAAACCTGAGAACGACCTCGTACAGATTCGTATAAAAAAAAAAAAAATCATGACTCAGGGGCTGAATTATGAAAATCATTTTCCTAAGAAAATCGTTTACTGCCGAATGATCTCATTGCGCTACCATAAAGCACTGAACAACCACCAAAAGAATTGTAAAACGGGAAAATTGATATTGTAAACTCGAGGGGGCAAGCTCGACGGAGGTCTTCGTAAAGTGGTTTCCCCCATCATCGCGCTTCGCAGGCGCGTGTGACAACTGCGGAGTTCTTCGCTAGAGCGCGTTTCCCACGTCTGCCCACCAAACCGCTCAATTCAATTTTTTACTTACGCAGCTAATTGTTTGAGCAATAGCGAAGGAAAACGGTGCGAAATGGAAATTTCGGAGTCCAAAAGCTTGAAACATTCTGAGCGGTGTTTCCACTAACGTTTTGCAGTATAACGGGAACGGCTTCGTATTGGGGACGTTCGCGTATCACGAGTTGAACCTGCATTACGTGTACGACGACATTATCGACGAACCATGGTTTTAAGTTGTCTGCGCGGCTCCCAGCTTGCAGTATTGTGTCCCTAAATCAGCTTTGCAGCATAATGCCGACGGTTAAGGTTATTAAGGAATTGCATGAGCCTGAAATCATACGGTATAGCAGCTTCGGGTGCAGTCGCATCAAACCATTGCACGCTGCATACTGTTTGTCCAGGACCGCAGTGTTGATTCAGCTCATGTCGTCAGCTTTGTTTGCGAAATTACTACTATTGAAACAGTTTGTTATTGCGCTATGTACACAGTAGCGTTTGTTTAGTTTAAATACAAATAGAAGGAATGCCTGATAACAATGTCTTAATTAAGCCTTTTGACTTCAAGTTCATCGAAGTTTAAAAACTGATAAGACACAATGCCAAGTGCATATCAAGCTGATAAGTCTAATTATAGCAACTGACAACCTAGGGGTTACGACAAATAGTTTTATCAAGCCATACGCTGCATGATGCCTAGATCGTGATTCGATAAGACCAGAGATCCGGTCGACTCTCCGGGTCAACTCCAGATTATTTGTAATGAATGACTCAGGATCTGGACTTGAACTGCTCGGTCACAATACCTGACATATTATGTTCTAGAAGTACTTACCTATATCACGAACAAAGACTGTTTACCACGCCGTAGCAAATGTGAATGTTGACATATGTTGCCAAACATTGCCACAGTCAGGCATGGATATGTTAATAAGCATAGTTGCGTAGAAACATGAATGTTATTCTTGGTTTTTATGGTTTCGACCTTTCATGAGGGAAAACCCCCGATACGCAGTTGTTTACTCGTGCCACACCAAGGAACGAATAAACAACTTCAAACAATGTACATACATAAGGTTCTAAAAATACTGGACACAGGAGTTCACTGCGGAATAATTTATTGTGACTTACAAGAGGGAATCATATATACACTACAGTCTATATTGATCTGTATACACTACAGTCTATGTTGAACTGTATACATATGTGGTTTCAAGACGCCGTTGACGATCAACCGGCAGGTACGTTGTGGCAGTTGCGTATGAAGTCAATAGCGTCTTCGCCCTCGTAGATAGCCGTGTCAATTTCGTGTGCATTCTTGAGTAAAAATTCATATGTTGCACGTTCGCCGGTTTGAAAATAAGGAATGTCTTCTGGAAAACTAGCGTACTGGTCAGCTATCGCCTGCTTGAAGTGCTCTTCTGATTCCCGTAACAGGATCGAGGTATAGAGGTAATTTATCAACCATGAAATAACGTGCTCCCAGCAGTAGTGGTGGAAATGTTTGTTTTCACACTCGACCACCTCCGGCTTTATGACGAGTCCGTAGAACTCTTCTCCAGCGCGCGCCAGGTGACATGTGCATTCGGCATGTCGCTGGTTGGAACATTCATCCAGCTGAACCTCCCCCTTGATAAATTCGTAAAGCTCGAATATACTTTCGAAGTGCTGGTATCTTGTTGAAGGTAATTTTCCACCGAAAACCGGTCGCAGGCAGTTCATGTTGATCAGGACCTGGTCATCTTCCATCCTCTCGGGATCAAAGCTGTATTCGATGTCCACTGGCTTCCCATTTAAAAAGGTGGCGTGGAACTTGCGGGTAGATAGGTTCCACGGTTTCACCAGAGGTACAGAGATCTCTGGTGATTCCGGCTTAGCTGCTGCTGGTACTTCACTCATAATTTATTCACACTTTGTTTATCACTATTTGTTTATAGTTCCGCACAGAGTAGAACGCGTCCTACCAAGTGGGCGGTTGGGAAAACACTAAATTTTATCGTGTAGCGTCGTCCGGTATCGCTCAAATTGTGGAATTTTGAGTGTCATTTTATGAGTATGGACGAGTTACTGCCAAGACGTCCCACCCGAATATTTATTGGACTATTACAATCGTAAATATACATGATGGACACGTGGTAAGACATCAAATGTCTAAATTATGTTTACTTCATTTGCATATATAGATTATGGCTTGAAATTGACACGTTTGTCAATTGACCACACAGGTCACGCCATCGTTTAGTGATATATCCGGAGTGTTCCACTACGTGATTGGGAAACGGAATTGACGTTCCTCGTCATGGGTGGCAAATTTGTATGAAACCAGGCATAAGGAAGAATCATCTGGCGTGATCAACTGTCTGTTAAAAGCTAACTTTGTTGGTGCGTTCAGGTGTTTTACAGGTACAAACATTAAGTGCAGGTAGGAAAGCTGATAGGTCTAGAGTGACATGGCCGTTAATGCTTGTGCTACTTATGCATGGACTATGTTGCAACGCAAAGTAAGAAAGCGCTGTGAGACAGATCTGTCGCTTATCAGGACTATAATGATATGCATGACCGCGATTAAGATTATGCTGCTATACAAGGTGGCTGTGGTACGTGACTAAGCCAGCGACCACACTTGTTGCTTCGTATTGTACGGTACCGTCGCTGCTACATGGTCATGTACGTGAGCTCCATCAAGAGCCGGAGCCACCGTTACAGCGCTGATATGTCTAGATTATTCTTGAACAATTGGATGGTTACTACAACCTGTTCTATTCAGCAGCTACGGACGTGATGTGGTGTTTCCATAACAGAGATGAATAGCTATAGATAGGAGAATAAATTCAGTTGGTGACGTCGTCGTGGGAGTGTTCTTCTCAGAGCGAACTCAATATTCTAGGTCATTCTACAGCCCTATCCGGCGAGTACTTTCGTAATTAAAACCGTGGGTGTTTTTCCATATCTACTAAAGTGGTACACTTTCTGTCATTGAACAGAAATAGGTTCGTGAAAAAAAAAGTACACATGTCAGGTGCTTCAATTTATTACCTACAAAAAGTTGACATGAATGACGGAATCTTTATATCGTTTTCTAAAGCACTGGCTTGAGTAGTAGATTCTGCAGCTGCCTGTCCAGGTCACGAAAGCAAACCATATTGTCGGGGAAGAGTACAACACTTTTAGAAGTACCCTCTTCGGAAGAGCAGTAGCCTTGCCGGCGCATGATTGAAGAATACAAGAAATGTTTCAACCAATAACTGACGTGTTCCGAACAGAAATGATGAAAGTGACGGTATTTGCACGTATCCACTGGAGGCTCCACGAACGCTTGATTACCGAAATTCTCCATGTTTCCCAAGTGACAGGGACATGAGGCATGTTGATGTTTTGAACACGTATTCAAGTGAACATGCATTTCGACAAACTCGCATAGTATCGGTATGGTTGTGAACTTATCCATCGCTGCAGGCACGATCCTCCCGAACACAGGTAACAAACCGTTCACGTTGATGAGAATACGTTCTTCTGTGGCTCTCAACCGATCAAAGTTGTACTCAATCTCCAATTGTTTTCCGTCAATGAATCTTATGGTGCATTGGTGAGTAGATAGTTGCCATAGTTTCGCTCGAACAAAGTGATTTTCATCGTTTTTGGGCCAGAGAGACCGGATGAAACTCCGAAAATCATCGAATGTCAGGTACTCCGCCATCTGGAGAATAACATCTAGCGGTAAAACAATTCTTCTCGTAGAGACGGGCCGTGGCGGTGTATCTTGAGGTGGTGCAACTTGGACACAGTCTTGAGGATTCATCACGAACTAACAAATTTAGACACGTATTATATATTACACTATATAAGCACTATGATTGTTCTCTGGACGTGTCCGAACTGTATCGCTTCAGACAAAATTATGACCTTACTGCAATCAGTGTTTCAATAAAATATTCAGAGTATGTAACTACGTTATCAGTCAGTCTTCTTATCGCAATGACTGCGGTCAGACGGTTGAATGTGACACAGATTGTCAATCTTTCATCGGTTCAAACTGTCATGATTGCTGCATTGAACCTTGCGGTAACGTGGCAAGAGACCCAGCGTAATTAATTATTTCCCTGAATCACTACAAAGTGGAGCTTCACTTAACCAATACAAATAGGTCACCTGCATACGATGTATTCTACATAGTAATTTATGCCAATGTTCTTCGAACACAATGTAAATCATTTACATGCACTCATTTTACTACCGGAAGCCTACTCACTGCTGCTAATTGCTACATCAATTCCTAGCGGCTCTGACAACTAGTGAGTCTCCAAGATGCACCACATCCAACCCTTCAAAAGAAACTTTGTGACCTAGGAAATGCAGGTATCCTTTGATGCTAGCGTCATCGATGGATTTCCCCGCTTGCCAGAGCGGAATTAAATAATTCAAGAGAAAGGCCAACCAATGCAAAACATGTTGCGAGCAGTAATGATGGAAGTGGCCATAATTGCATGTATCCGTTGATTGGTCTCGGAACCGTTCATAATTACCGTGACGCTCGCCGTTTTTTAGATTGCACGTGCACGATGCTGCACAGCTCAAAAACATGTTTAACGCATTAACGTGCTTTTTCACAAAATCTTGTACCTTTGTTAGGCTTGTGAAGTCTTCCATCGCTGGCATGCTCATGCCACCGAATACAGGTAGCAAACAGTTTACATTGACGAGAACGCGTTCTTCTTTTACTCTTAATGGATTAAAGTTATACTCGATTTTTAATTGTTTCCCGTTAATGAACCAAGTTGTGCACTTGTGGGTAGACAGCTGCCACAATATTCCTCGAACACTGTCGCTGTCGTGGCTGTTGGGCCACAGCGATTGTATAAGACTCTGGATGTCTTCGAATTTCAGGAACTTGGTTATGTAGAAAATGACTTCCAATGGTACAGTAATGTGCTTTGACGTAAAGGATGGCAATGGCGGTAAAGCTTCCATTGTATAGGCTGGTAAGTCCACCGCAAACAGCACCAAACTCGCACACTCAGTGCAGCGATAAGTACTCCAGTTATTGCTCCCACTGGCGGCACGGATGACAAATGCACCTTGCTCGTTGAGAAGCAAGATATTCACTGCGAGATATCGATTTTATACTTACAACATTTGACTATCTTATCAAGAGGTCGCTTATAACTTGGACCCCGCATAGGTGATTATACAAACCACAGTTGTTTGTCTAGAAATAAAGATGAAACAAAGCTGTTCGCTGCTCAAGAGCCCGAAGTATGATGAGGAGCTTTCCCGATAACGTTCCGCAGCGTATGCATCTGCGATAACGGCGGCTTCGCATTGCTGACGTTCGCTTATCACGGGCTCAACCTGCACTACGTGTACGACGATATAAACGGCGAACGATGGTTTTAAGGTCTCTGCGCGACCTCGCAATCGCAGTGCAGCGATCGTCAGTATGCAGACGACTCTGCATCATAGTCTCGACACTAGTTGTACGAATGGATGAGAATTGCACTTCGGCACGTCTTCGTGACTACAGCTTATCGAATGCTTGTAGCATTTTCATTCAACGATTATGAAAATATGGTTTTTCTCGACGAACTCATGCACACCAACTTCAGTGCTGGATTTCACCGCAAACAACGAAATATCATGTAACAATCCACGTTTCCCACGGCAAGTTATTACATGCTCCCTGATAAGCGACGTTCGGTTCAAGGAATATTTTTCCCCAGTATTGGTCGCAGTGCGCAGCAAATTTCTTGCGCTAAGATAGAAAATACGGTTTTTCTTTCCAGCTCTTGAACATAAATCTTTCCGCTATCGCGTGAAACGTGGATTTTTCTTGGGGTCGGAAAATTCGTTGCCATCAAAGATTAATTCTTGCAATCTGTGTTTTTGAAAAACTGACAGACTACCAATCGATCCAAATGTCATACCGTACACGACTTGACGACCACCAAAATGTTTACTTCCCAAATTTCAATGATGGTGTTAAAAAATGAGCCTCGGTCACAAGTGCAGGTATTTTCTTTAATCGCTCGATAAAGCGAAACTGACAAACCGAATCTATCATGACTGTATGATAATCTACTGTTGTCAACTGGCAGTAAATACTCGCGTGTTGGTAAATTGAAATCTGACCAACCGCCATGTTCATTATCATCAGTCGGTAAGTAGACTGCCTCTGCACGTAATACTCTTTCAGCGGTTCCTGCAACAAACCTAAACCTCAGCCGATCATCTCGACAACTGTTTTTCATTTCAAAGCGCCATATGAGGCCGTCGGGAAACTTTACTTTCTCAAATATTATTTCTGTAAATTATTCCGAAGCTATATGCAAAATGAAGTGTTGAAGTGGAGTGACTGTTGCTGGCAATCTCAGCAGTTTTTCCATTTTTTTTCAAGTACATTTGCTCGTTTTCTGGAAATACTACCGAGGGCTAGAAAAATAGTTAAATGTTTAAGAATGAGAGCGTTCTCGACTTCGTTTGACTAAATTTCAAAAATCTCCACCGTGTCGTCAATTTTTCAAAGTTTCATAAGACGATTCGGACGATTTCTCACGCGCCACCTCAATTTTCAAGTACTTGCATAGAAAATTGCAAATTTTCACAATTTCTCGACTGCAGGACACAACAAAAACTTGTCCAATGACAGTCTCGTTATTGATCGTGTTCATTATCGGATTTTACACCGTTTTTTTACTATTTTCGCTCATCGCTAATTATGGATCGTTAGGCCACGCGAAACCTCATAAAAATTGGGTATGAGTGTTGTAATAATTTCGTAATCGAGTGATTAGATTTGTTCAGTCGTTAAAAATGGAAAAGAGCGTAAATGAAAGTGGGTCGTGAGTTTGGAACGAGACGATAAAATGAAGACGTCTTTTAGTCGAGGAGTGCAGATGAATGATGAGGTTGAAATTCGATGGATCCTCTCGGATTCGGTTCGGCCACTTGAGCATCAAGGGTCCGTGTCACCACGTTCCGTGCATAATGCAATAATAAAAGCGTTTCATGCGCGCAGGGTTAGACACGGTGAGTTGGAAAGGGGAAAAGGGAGAGGCAGACGAAGGAAGAAAACGGAGAGGGGGGAGAGGTCGCGGATGACACAGGACGCGGGGGATGGTGTTGATGCTCGCGCGAGCATGACTCGTAGCGCCAAGTTTACACGTGTAAAGCAAAAGTGAACACCCTCTCTCATCCTGTTCGGATCCTCCTTGCGTCTCCTCGTCCTTGACTCGTTGGGCGTTCGAAGTTGCGGAAATATCGAAGCGGGTCACACGTGTAAGTGTTTCAACAACCGGACGAGAATGAGCCAGCGGTGAGGCAAAGTTTTGCGCTACAAGTGCGAGATCCTGGCCCAATATGGCGCAACAATCTTCACATTTTTTTGTTACTTTTATGACGTTTATGTCTTACCATATTAATTTGAAGGTTTTCTCTTTGATTTGTAAGTTAACGAGATGCTCGAGATGCACGATGCTCACACCTTCCTCATCTATGATGAGAAACTATATTTTTAATCTTCACTTCCTCATAGAGGAAGCTTTTGAGCATCGTGCATCTTGAGCATCTTGAGGAAGCAATTTCCAGCGTTTTTTGTATTTGCAACATGACGAAAGAACGTCGTTTTGCAATTTAAAAAAAAAATGCGTTTGCCTCGAGTCGCGGTATGCAGCTGGCCGTGGCGAATTTCATGAGAGAAGGGTCCATTGACGCGCGCGCGCGCGCGAGCCGTCACGGTTACCCTCGAGGCGTCCGTGCGCGCTTTCATCCCTGGCTACGCCATCGTCGCACTCAGCTCCTCGGGAGCATCCCTTTTTCGTTGCTTTTTCTACCCCACAGTAAAAGTTTCGTTGGAACTTGATTGAGCAAGGAGTGAGGCCAGTCGATCATCGTTCCTCGACATCTTTCCTGCTCGTAAAACCCCGTTACGTCCTCCATTATGCTATCATTGCCCCGACGTTAATATTGTTATGATTATTATCATTAATATTATTATCTTTGTGGCGATGTCACTGTCGTCATTATTGCACGGTTTAACGGGGCCCGCATCCAGCGCTAGACTTCGATCCGGAGAACAACTGAGTCGCAGACGCGATGAGGGTCAGACAGAAAGGGGAAGACGTAATAAAAAGGATGGAGGAAGATGGGGTGCGTTAAAGGAGCGTAGCTCGCTTCCGGAAACTGTGGGGACTGTAAATCACACTACATAATAGTCTAATGACCATACACCCCCTTAAAAGGCATTATACTATCAAGCAAAATATTATTTAGCATACATCAAGTTTTTCTTTGACGTTATTTTCTACTGAACACCCTCGTCCATTCTGTATCTTTTATTCGTCATGGAGGGTGCTAAATATACGACAAAGATGGATCAATTTTACAACAGCAAATTCGTCATTCATTTTTATTGATTTTCGTATTTATTTTCGTATTGATCGTCTGTGGTCGCTAGGGGTCAAAATGACCCGAGCTTTGAGCTAGAATTACTGGGAGTTATTGGCGCTCGGGACGGTTGACATCCTCGCCAACAGTGCTGTGGCCTTGCCGAAGAATTTAATTTTTTTTTTTCACTAATTGCCTCCTTGCTGATTTTTTTTCGCCATTTTGGAAATTGGATAAAAAATTTTCGGCGTGATATTCTCATTCTGGACGGATCGAACTAATGTCCTGAATTTTTATGCCTCGTTCAGAGCGACACTTTGCTCGGGTCATTCCGACCCCGTGTGACCAGAGCGTTATTTATAGAACGTGCGACCACCGAGAGGTAATCGCTCATTTCGTTTCCATTCTGTTGCAACGATAAATCACCAAATTATATTTTGGTGATTTTTTTGTACGAAATTGTCAATTAAAAATTCTGATATTTCTGTTTTCGTTGAGACGAATCATCAATTTGCTAAAATGAAAAAAAAGAGCATGAGCTGTACCTGGGTCTCCAATCATAATTTTTTTTTTTTTAATTTTTTTTCGCTAATTGGTTAGAAAAAAAAAGTATCGTCATTTCTTATGGTTTTTGAGCATTTTTTTTTCTGAATATTTTCGCAGTAAAAATTCTTTGGTTGAGAAATCTATCAATCATTTCGATAGCTTTGTTATTTGTATAAGCAAAAAATACAATTTTTTTTGAAATTCATGTAAAGCACGAGATGATTCATTTTGCAGGTAGTAATTAACGTGAAATGTTTCGAAATCGTCGCAATTTGAAACATCGTGGTTGGAGCCAACGCTCGCTTCACACCGTGCAATATGCAGCAAACGACGTGTACCCGACGTAAACATCGCTGACCGGGTATGCATGCAGCTCTGCGACTTCGATTCACTCGCTAGTCCGAATTCGGGACTTTCCATAAAATTCTTTTTAATGAAATAAATGTCACGGTCGATGAGGTTGTCTGCGGTTCAGTTGGATCCATAATTTCAAAACTTTCATCTTGGCCTCGAATCATCGAAATAACTTCGGTAAATTTTTCCGAAAATTGACAGAAACGCGCAACGACAAATTTTGAAAAATAAAAATTCAATACGTCAATTTTTTTTTTAAAGTCGACGATCACGCGGATTTCCACGAGTCAGAGTTTGCCCTGGCGTAATGGAATGGTTGAATGCCATTACATGAGCGCAAAAAAGGTTCCGGCAACAAGGCCTTTTTGCACGATGGTGCAAAGTAACGAACCACATCAGTCACGCCGTTATTGTTTACTGACGATGCGAGGCAGAATTCGTAGAGATGTTCGTTATTCTCAGTGCGTGGTCGTGCACTAAGCTGCTTACAAACTCATATGCGTCGAATTATGTCGACCCGACAGGCTCAGGGAATAATGCCCCGAATGGAAAAGTTACTTGTTGAAAAATTCCATCATTTTCATACGGTTTTTATGGTTTTTTTTTTTTTTTCAAGTTATTTTAATGTGGATTCTGATTTTTTTCTGGTTCAGTTTCTCGCTTTAGCCCTCCGAGTGCATCTCGGGTCAATCTGACCCAAGGCGTTTTTCGAATCGTTGTACTCCGGTAAATGTGCATTTTTTTTTTCATGTCGAGATGTTTTTTGTAGAAAATTATCCATTTAATAAAAATTTATTAAAATTCGTTAATTATTTTAATTTATTCAAATTTATTTACATTCATTTTTCGACGAAAACGAAAATTAAATGCCAAAAAATTCGATGCCGTTGAATGCCGAACGATCAGCGACGGAAAATAGTTCGGGTCAAATTGACCCAGTGTGCTCTGGAAGGATTAATTCTCGCGATATTTCCGGCTGAAACCGAAGGGGAGAGAGAGAGAGAGAGAGAGAGAGACAAAATATAGAAAATTTGTCACTATGTAAATCCGGATGGTCCCGAATTTATTTCTCGACAAAAATGATAATTAAATGCCAAACGATCGCTGACAGAATATTTTTCGGGTCAAAAAGACCCAGAGTGGACTCGAAGGGTCCAAAAAACAGGAATTAAGATCGTGAGTTTGCTAATCCAAATGATGATTTGCAACTGACTCTTTTTATTGATGTCAGATTTTTACATATTCGTTACTCATCATCAGCTCTCGGTCGTACATCCCTTCTCATCGCCAGGACGCAATGAGTGCAAGAAACTCTACGAATGGAATGAACGAAGAGCAGAGAGTGCTGCAGCATCACGATGAATTACACGAGGATTCTATAGCCAGCGCAGGGGGGCCTCTCACATTCTCGCACGTGCACTATAGGCTTCTGTGTAGCTTTGGAGAACATGCACGAGGCAGAGGACGAGGCAGAACGTAGAGAGGAGGAAAGAGGCACGAGAAAAAAAAAAACAAGACTCGGAATGAGTGGATGCAACCGCGATGTATAAGCTTCGCGTGCGGATTCGTTGGAAAATGTACTCATTCGCACGTACTATGCGAGACTAAAACACGCCCTGCTGCTCAGACCGTTGCCTCACTCCGGAAAAGTGTCTGCGTTTTTATCTGTTTAGAAAATTTGCTTTTTTATCATTGGATCGCTGAATCGAAGCTCAGCGGTCACCCAACTAAGTATCGTCTCCATTCGCAGTCGTCCGAATTGGCAACGATTGCTTGTGAAAAAAATAAAAATAAACAAAAAAAGCGGAAAAATGATAAAAATGAAGGAAAAATATAATCGTTTGTTTTTTTTGTCAGATTCATTTCTGGGGATAAAATATTCCACTTAAGTAAATTCCCATGCCGTCAGGGCTTAGTTTATTGTGACGACTCGAAACTCGTTCTCGCAGCCGAGCAACGATCAATTCCCTACTGGGATGTAAGCCCCCAGAGGGTGGTAACAATTTGCTCGGTGTGTTGTGTAACGCGCTTCGGCTCTCCGGGGAGAATTGTGGACCCGCGGGAGAACCTCGCATCGTCACAATCCCAACCGCGCACTTCGTGATCGGGCTAGTAATCAATCGACCACGATATTATTTTATAAATATGCAGTAACGTGGAAAAACAGTCAAACGCGATGATTCTTCGCGAACAAAAAATAAATTCATACCCCATTTTACAGTCATTAAGGACTCCAACGTTTCTATCCATAGAATTCCTCTAAATTTCCACCACACAAAGAGAATCGTTATATCTAATAGCTCACAGAATTTCAAGAGCTTTCGACATGTAGGAGTCGAGATATTTATTTATAAAAATCACAATTTTCAGTATTTTCTCATAAGAGCGTGTGTTAAAAGTTGCAATTTACATGATTAAATATTTCGATGTCTAAATGGTGAAGCCTCTTAAAACTTTGCATACACTTTTATGTAACATCGAAGAAGCTTTATTGAGTTTTTCAAAAAAATCGCTCGTTAAATTATTCCGAAATTTTGTTTATTACATAAAAAATACATATTGCTTCGAAAAATCTTGAATTCAGAGTATGTTGTTATTTAGTTAATTCGTAACAACTTTTTTTTAATGATCTGAGCCTCGAAAACCATTTTTTTTGTGAGAAAAACTGAAAACAAAATTTTAGATTTGACCGTCATCGTGGAACGTCCGTATTTTTTTTTTTTTCAATTCATAAAAATCACAATTTTCAGTATTTTCTCATAAGAGCGTGTGTTAAAAGTTGCAATTTACATGATTAAATATTTCGATGTCTAAATGGTGAAGCCTCTTGAAACTTTGCATACACTTTTATGTGCTTTATTTACTTTTTCAAAAAAATCGGTCGTAAATATTTTTTTTGAAATTTTGTTTATTACATAATAAATACAGATTAGCTCGGACAATCTTGGATTTCGAGTATGTTGTTCTATAGTGAATTTTTAACAATTTTTTAAAATGAACTTATTCTCGCAAACCATTTTGTATGCAATAAAAACTGGAAACAAAAATGTAGATTTGACCGTCGCCATACCACGTCGCCTTTCGAATTTGATCAAAATTGCAAAACTGTGTCCACAAAATGAAATAATTTTTTACAGCAATATTTAAAAGTCAATGAATAATAATTTTTTCTCATTATTTCAAGATTATCGTTAATCTACAAATGGAGGAAAGGGATCTGGCAAGTCAGGGGCCCTAACGACGTAAGCGCCGCGACGTCAATACAAAAAGCACAAGATTTAATAACAATCTCCCGATCCGATGACGTAAATATCGGAGAATTGCAACACGATGACAGAAATATATTTGTATAAATGCAAATATATAACTATAGCTATACAAATGTACACGCGGGAGTTATAGTTCGACGTGATGGACGTTGGGGGGTCTCGGGCGTGTAATCAATCAGTTTTGTGGGAGCAGCGAGGCTCGATCGTTTTGCCAATCTTCTCTGAGAGAGTGACGGAGACGAAAAAGACGTGTTGTGTGAACGGGGTTCGGGGGATTTGTAGTATATACGTTACGTATGATTTACACGATGCACAAAAGAATACATATGTACATATTTGTTGTGGATGTCATGGTGTATATCGCCTGGACGCTATTTTGGCCGCTGACGTTAAGGTATAACTATCGCAGAATGGGTTGATTTAGGATTTTCTTGAAATTTAGTGTAAATATTCTTGACATTAAAACGAACAACTTTCCTATGAGACGAAACATTTTCTGCCGTCTAGAATTTGAGATATTTCATTTCCAATTTTATATTTTTCCCATCTAAACGCATGTAAATTGAAGTGACGTTTCGTTAAAAAAGTTGCAAGAAAAAACAAAAGAAACGCGACTTGAATTTACATGCGTTTAGATGGGAAAAATATAAAATTGGAAATGAAATATCTCAAATTCTAGAGGGCAGAAAATGTTTCGTCTCATAAGAAAGTTGTTCGTTTTAATGTCAAGAATATTTACACTAAATTTCAAGAAAATCCTAAATCAACCCATTCTGCGATAGTTATACCTTAATGCACTCTCGAACCATATGCAAGGGGTAGGAAAAATGGTGAGATCGAGAAAACTGCATTCAACACAAGAAGCGCGTTGCGTGTGTGTGTGTAGAGACGCTGGCAACAACGTCAGCCTCTTGTCACCCTCTTGGGAAACGGGGAACACGCTTTGCGGCTGACGCAACGGAAAACTGTCGTCTCTGTCTTTGACGGAGGTATGAAAATGTTTCGAATTTTTAATCAATTTTTTTTTGCTGAATTACAAATTTTTTTTTTTCGTCAATTTGCCATCGATGCCAACTTTTCTTTTTTTTTTTCATAATAATGCATTGTGCGAAACCTGAGGAGAAAATTGTATCAAAAGTTACAATTTTAGCAAATTATCGTTTTTATTTTCATATGAAATTTGGCGAATATTTGAAAATTTCGCAGTTTCCACCTTTTTCAATAGAATTAGAATGAAAAATTACTCTCTTCCTTTCTAATATGTTTTTTTAAAAATATATTACAATTTCTAATTATTTATAATATTTTTAATATTATGAATATTGTGAAATAATATAATTTATAAATATAAACATTTTATTTATTCATTATATATACAATACAGGCATAAATTATGAATTTTATAAAATTATGAATATTATAAATATTGTAAATATTTTTGAACAAATATTTATAATGTTTTTTAACGTCTTTGCTGAAATCCTTTAGAAGGGCGACGTGGTACCAGGAAACTATGATGCACTGAGAATGAAATTTAGTTAAAAATCGTCGATATTTTGTTGAATACGATAAACTAAATATTTTTTGATAATTTCAAAATGTTCGTTATTCTGGCAGTATATTTGGTTTCTAACGGAATTGTCAGCGAAATTTACGAGTGGAAGGACAAAAATTTGATTCCGAAGAAACTTAAAAAAAAATTTTTTGCTCCATTGACACAATTTTTGGAATTATTCAAAAAAACGTTTAGTCGAACGTATCGAACAAAATATTCATCTTTTTCGACAAAATTTTGTTTTCAGTGTGCCATATTATTTTTCCATATAATTTTCTCACCATGCACTAAACAATTGGTCGCAGCATCCACGCACTGCAACAATTACAATGCCTGCAAATAAAACTAATAAATCGAAAAATGTTAAGAACGTTTTTTCCAAGTCTCAAGACTCAAGATTCCAGTCACTTTGGAATTTACTATCTCGATGGATTTTCATTCAACTAATACAACAGGTTGAGGATAAAAGTCAACGGTTGAAGATTCATGATTCGTAATATGGCAGAGTTTGACAGATTTACAAAGAAACGTAGGAATCGTAATAATGGTCTGTACTATTCGAGTCTCGCTTTTGGAGAGTCAATGGGAAGGGTGTGTCCAGTTCTGACACAGAAGCTTTCAGCATGCCGGGGAGTCCATTATATCGAGAAACTTCTCCGAAAGACTATTCATATATATTAGTACATAACTTTCGAGTGTAATGGTTTGGTGTATAGTATCGAGCACAGGTGTTGCTGGGGACAGTGAATTAATGGCTAAGTTTACCCACGGGCCAGTTCATTCAGAAAATATCTCAATTCTGTCAATGACAAATATGCGAGAAAATTTTCGTATAATAAACCGCGTCGTGCGAGTTTCCTATTCGTGAGATTCGTGAGAAAAGCGTGTAGCAAATTCCATTTACTACGAAACCACTAACGCGTTTGCCACTCTCGTGACTCGGCGGACCTCCTTTCACAATTCTCCATTCATAAATTCATCGACACCAAAGTTCTTAATAGACGCGGAGATGCTTGTAAAGATTTTTGTCACAATGTCGACGCACCTACTGACTTTTTCCTGCCCCCTTGTCCACTGGAGACCATCACCACCCTGTAGGTTTTCTCTGTGTCCAGTAATGACATTCCAGACTCGGAAAAACACACCCACCAATCCAGGCTTCTCAAGATCTTCGATTACCACTTCATCTGGAAACGAATTTTTTTCGTTTTCGTGCCTCAAAGTCACGTACGGATGCGATGAAATTATTTATTATTATATAGGAACCTTTCCCAGCCAATTTGCGCGATGAAAATATCTCGACGACGTGAAGGAAGAAAAATTGTCGAAAAGATCGAAAAAAGTAAAAAAAAAAAAAAAA
>JBAJMU010000002.1:2090582-2100980 GCA_037952995.1 Hyposoter didymator | reverse complement strand
CCTGTTTTTTCGTGAAGTATCAATATTTTATGGGCCTGAATTTATTTTTTGACGAAAACAAAAATTGAATGCCATCAAGGACCAAACGATCGGTGGGAGAAAATTTTTGGGGTCAAAATGACCCAGTGTGCACTCGAAGGGTTAATAGAAATTCGAAAAAAAATATTTTCTCATCATTTTACGAAGCTATACGAAGTTTTCTCATCGATTGCTGCATTTCTACATTCTTCCAACTGATGAAATATAAATATTTACTAAATAGCCTGGGCATGCAAATGAACAACGAAGCCCTGCTCGTTCGTAAATTAAAATCTTTGTCCTAGATCCGTTGACAAGTGTCAATCAAGGTTGTCCGGAGAAGTGTCACGATTAAGAACGAGAGACGATCCCAGAAAGTATAAAGTCGATGGAGGAATTAAAATATTCGTCAAAATTCAACGCATTTGCCTCAAGAATTAAATATTCGTCTCAATATTATTCCTCCTCCTCCTGCTCAGTGGATAATCACCGAAATCCTTTGTCGTATAATTCGAGTGTAATTTTCTCGAAAAAAATATTTCAACTCCGGAGTTTTCTCTCGGTAGAAATTCCACGACTGACAGATCTCAACTTTGTGGCTATTTCATTCCTACCTGTGGAGGCCCATTATTCCTGTACACATATATGAGCAAGAGAAAAAAATCATTTCGATACCGTTCGCCACACGCAACGTCAATCTTCTTCGAATAAAAATCGTAGAGGCTGATTCAGAAAAACTCAAAAACTGACTATCATTCAGAACGAATAATCACAAACATTTTTTTTTTTCGGATTCCCAACATATTTCCAGTCACGAACTTTGATTATTTATCCAAATTTTATTATTGGGCCCTCAAGCTCGCATCCTCCACACAGTCGAGGAAAATTGGCATGAATTTTTCGCAAGTAATTTGAAAAATAAAAAATATAAATGAGAAAAATCAAAAAAAAATTGCAAATGAAGGTTTTCTTATTAAATTTATTCAATTGTTTATAATTATTTATTTATTATAATAATTATCTTATATTTTAATTATAATCAATAATTGTTTATATTTATTCATTGAAAATTAAAAAATTAATTACAATTATAATTTAAAAATTAAAATTATACCAAATTGATAAAATAATTTAATAAATCATAATAAAGTTATTCAACCATAATTATGGTGTTGATTTAAATTTTAATTCTAATCATCATGTTATAATTAAATAATTATTTATAATACTTGGAAAAAATAATTATTTATTTATTATAATAATTATCTTATATTTAAATTATAATCAATAATTGTTTATATTTATTCATTGAAAATTAAAAAATTAATTACAATTATAATTTAAAAATTAAAATTATACAAAATTGATAAAATAATTTAATAAATCATAATAAAGTTATTCAACCATAATTATGGTGTTAATTTTAATTTTAATTCTAATCATCATATTATAATTAAATAATTATTTATAATAATTGGAAAAAATAATTATTTATTTATTATAATAATTATCTTATATTCAAATTATAATCAATAATTGTTTATATTTATTCATTGAAAATTAAAAAATTAATTACAATTATAATTTAAAAATTAAAATTATACAAAATTGATAAAATAATTAAATAAATCATAACAAAGTTATTCAACCATAATTATGGTGTTAATTTTAATTTTAATTCTAATCATCATATTATAATTAAATAATTATTTATAATAATTGAAAAAAAATTGGATAAAAAAAAAATCATTTCATGAATGTTTGAAAATGTATAATTTATGAATAAAAAAAATGTATAGACGTTTTTTTCAGGTTCAAGAGAACGGTAGCTTCTCATCCACAGACTCCCCGCTGATGCTCTCTCCTTACCTCCGTCTTGAGCATCCCCCTGCTTGCTCGCTTTCTCCCTGAATGATATTCCGAGAGACACTCGCGTATGCGTTCTCTCTCCTTCTCGTCCACACGTCGTTTCCCGAGCTCAAAAACGACCATCACTCGACTTGGTGAACCATGACGTTACGGAATGCTTTGCTGATGCCGGTTCTTCTCTCTCTCGCAGAGCTCCCTCGCAACCAAACACGTCGGGGTTATATTAAATTGCTTCCCATATGATATTATAACGCCCGGTCGACCTGGCGCTACCGGTAAATCCAACCCACAAACACACACCTCATGCGCCGCGCTCTTATTCCGCTCTTCTCCACTTTCTCATTTGCATAATGAATAGAATTCGTACTGAGATAATGATGGGATAAATATTCAGTCGGACAATGCACGGCAACAAGTATATGTATAAACGCAAATTTCAAATCAAAAGGATTTTATCTTTTCTTACATCTTTTCAGTGCATATTTATGGCACGTCACAAATTATTTATTGGTGTAGATTAGATTTCCCTTTCCATCATCATTATTATTATTATTATTATTATTATTATTATAAATGATTATAAATTATTATTATTATTATTATTATTATTAACCCTTTGAGGACATACTGGGTCTTTTAAACCCTGATAATTTGATGTCACCGATTGTTTGGCGTTTAGTTTTCATTTTCGTCAAATTTCGGGCCATAAAATTTGGATAATTTACTATGAAAAAAACGTTTGTACGAAAAAATTGCATATTTATCTGAATATAACGATCTGTAGAATGCCTCGGGGTCAGATTGACCCGATATGCATCTGTTTTTCTTTTTTTTGGAACCTTTCGAGTACACACTGGGTCAATTTGACCCGAACAATTTTCTGTTACCGATTGTTTTTGCATTTGATGGCAACGAATTTTTTGGCATTTAATTTTCGTTCTCGTCGAAAAATAAATTGTGGGCCCCGGAATATTAGAAAATCTACGACAAAAACGTCCCTCCACAAAGAAAAAATGCATTTTTATCAGAGTACTCTACGATTTGAAAAACGCCTCGTGCGCACTCGATAGGTTAACATCGCGACCCTGTCGCTATAAATTTTTTTACGATTTTTCTAACGCAATGCCCAAAATTTGCCAAAAACGTACGAGCAGCGAGAAAAACGAGTGAAAATTGATCCCATTCCATATGGAGAAACGTTGGCAACTCAACGCGGTCTTCGGGGTCCCGAGATCGACCCCCGATTACGTTCAATCCGCCGAGAGTGTCATTCTCCGAGTCAATTAGTCGCATGATTTTTATGGGAATTTTTCAAACTTTCCCTTGATGCAGAGTTCTCTGCGGGAATAAAAAACGGACGATGAAAATATTGCGAGTCGCGTGTGTCTAATGTTCCGAACACGATTCGATTAGCATATGCGACTGCGGAGTGTGTGAAAAAGATTATTCGGTCACGAGGAATTAAGTCCGCAACGAAATCAATTCGAAATGGTCTTTCTGCGAGGAGATGCGATGAATTTAACATTTTTAACTTGATTATCAACATGCCCAGTGTTCCCAGAAAGTTTTATGGAAAATAGTCGTTTCGTTTCTGATTTTCATGAGGCGACGGACTTGTCAAGTGGAAAAGAATGTTTCGGTCAATCCCCGGTAGCTCGACGTATATTTAACGGAGGCAACTCGCGCAGCTCTTCATCTTGCCGCTCTTGTTGTTGCCTGTCCATCTCTTTGCTTCTCGCGCACGGATTCTATCAAATGGAAACGAAAATCTTGGGTATTGGAAGGTGAGGAAGGCCGCGAAGGAGGAGACTGGCAATATCGTTGAAACACAGAGCGCTCCTCGTAGTCGCGCGTCCTCTCGATCGAGTCTGAAACGAACGAGCGATGCTGCGAGCCAGAATCGAACCCCCGTCACTGACCGCTCCGTTCAAAACCAACGGATAAGAAACCCGAGAAACAAATCCACCACCTTTTTCGATACGGAAAGAACCCAAAGAGCGATGGCCGCCGACGATACCCGCGGAGACTCTTCTACTCAACGTCATAAGCCGTCTAGGAATGTCAGACCTTCCTCTTCTTCCTCACTCGCCTCTTTCTTCGTCTTCCCAACTCAAATTTTCTCAGAGATTCCACTTTTTTTTCCCATAAAAATATTCGATTACAAAAAATCAATTAATTCAAGAAAAATATTCCGTATATCATTTGCCTCGGAATAGTGACCGCGTTGCTCTGTTCATTATTATTGTTTCTGGCCACGCAAATTAAACGATTTTTTTCCTTTCAATCAATTTTTTTTTTAATATTCGCATTTTCTAATTTTTAATTTTTTTAAATTTTTATATTTCAGATACATTTTCAAATATTTCAAAACATTTTCGAATATTTCGGAACAGTGACCGCGTTGCTCTGTTAATTATTATTCTTTCTGGCCACGCAAATTAAACGATTTTTTCCTTTCAATCAATTTTTTTTTTAATATTCGAATTTTCTAATTTTTAATTTTTTCAAATATTTATATTTCAGATACATTTCCAAATAATTCANAATTTTTATATTTCAGATACATTTTCAAATATTTCAAAACATTTTCGAATATTTCGGAACAGTGACCGCGTTGCTCTGTTAATTATTATTGTTTCTGGCCACGCGAATTAAACGATTTTTTCCTTTCAATCAATTTTTTTTTTAATATTCAAATTTTCTAATTTTTCAATTTTTTCAAATATTTATATTTCAGATACATTTCCAAATAATTCAAAACATTTTCAAATATTTTGCCAAATGGAAGAATAACTGAATAATACGGGAATCGATCATTATTATTATAAATTATCATCAATTATTATTGTTTCTGATTACGCAAGTTACGAGAATTTTTCCGTTTAATACATTTTTTGTTTTAATATTTAAATTTTCTAATTTTTAATTTTTCGAAATATTTTTATGTATTTATATAATTTTATATTATGTTGAAGATAATTACTCATCGCCAAATGGAAAAATGACCAGGTAATACGAGAATCGATAGTTATTATTTTGAATTATCATCAATTATTATTGTTTCGGATTACGCAAGTTACGAGAATTTTTTCTTTTGATTTTTCATTTTTTTAATATTTAAATTTTCTAATTTTTAATTTTTCCAAATATTTTTATCTATTTATATAATTTTATATGTTGAAGATAATTACTCATCGCCAAATGGAAAAATGACCAGGTAATACGAGAATCGATAGTTATTATTTTGAATTATCATCAATTATTATTGTTTCGGATTACGCAAGTTACGGGAATTTTTTCTTTTAATTTTTTTTTTTTAATATTCAAATTTTCTAATTTTTAATTTTTCCAAATATTTTTATGTATTTATATAATTTTATATGTTGAAGATAATTACTCATCGCCAAATGGAAAAATGACCAGGTAATACGAGAATCGATAGTTATTATTTTGAATTATCATCAATTATTATTGTTTCGGATTACGCAAGCTACGAGAATTTTTTCTTTTAATTTTTTTTTTTTTTAATATTCAAATTTTCTAATTTTTAATTTTTCCAAATATTTTTATGTAGTGAAGATAATTTTAAATTTCTTCGGAACCACGTTACATATCGCCAAATGGAAAAATAATGAAATAAAACGAGAATCTATAATTATTATTATGAAACAAGTAAAGGTGCAGGCAAATAAATGTGAAATTTTGGTGTCAATCGAATCGGAATTGTCGCGGAAGATTTGATATTTTCATAATTCTGTTATTTATTCTGGCATAAATTGAAATAAAAATGTAATGGTGTAAAAAAAATTTGAGAGCGAACTGTAACGATTGGGAGATCGATGAACATTTTACTCTCGAACAATTGTACTCGGAATATTTGTCGAAAGTGGGCGTCGATGCGTGGATTCATTGGATAAATAGATTTCCGCCATTACGAAAGGGCATTGTGCGGATTCGACATTACAAGAGCAGGCGAGACGCGTTTTATTTTTATGACAATTCTTTCGCCATTCAACTTATTTCCAATAGCGAGAGAAAAATATTTTTCACAAGGAGACCTTCCCTGCGATGCTCCTGCTCGCATGGCCGAGCTTTCCTTCGAGCTCGGACGCGCATGCAGCATCGCGATTCTCTTTCCCTCCCGTCTAGGGCCTTCCTCTCTTTTCCTGTCTCTCTGGAGCTTCTCATAGTTGGTCGCACAATCTTTACCACAAACGATCCGATCTTGCGCTTGCTTACGTTACTATGAGCCCTGCACTCTATTATATATAAATACGTACGTACTTTTTCCAGCGTATATTCACCTATTACAATAAACGTTTACAGACATACCGACCAACTTACGTACAGGGTGCCCTGGATCAAGTTTTCCTCATTTTGGACCTCGGTAGACACACATGGGTCTACGAGGTCCATCGAAAAACGAAAATTCAAATTTTCATAAAATTCAACAAAATCATTACAATCAAACCGGTCAACCGATAATTCCCGAATTCAATACCAACCTTTCCATTACGATACTCTATTTATAAAAAAAAAAAGTAACAAATCTCAAAATTTGCGCAATTTATAGCGGTGACGCTTTTTCGAAAATTTCAAAATTCCGTAAAATTCGTAATTCTCTCACAATTCCGACCAACTTGTTCATTAATTTCAAATTTTCACATCTTTTCGCTCAATTGTAAAAATTGTCATGTATTTTCTAAAATTTCTCAAAGGGACGATATCGTGTCAAGAAACTACGATGTCTTGGCAATTTTTAATACACTGAAAACAAAATTTTGTTGAAAAAGATGAATATTTTGTTCGATACGTTCGACTAAACGATTTTTTGAATAATCCCAAAAATTGTATCAAAGCAGCAAGAAATTCTTTAGAAAATCTTTTCGGAAGCAAATTTTAGTCGTTCCACTCGTAAATTTCGCTGACAATTTCGTTAGAAACCAAATATACTGTCAAAATAACGAAAAATTTGAAATTATCAAAAAATATTTAGTTCACCGTATTCAACAAAATATTGACGATTTTTAACAAAATTTTATTCTCAGTGTATAATTGGTTCCACACATAACCGACAATAAATTCAGTACCAAAATGATGCAGAAACTAGAAAAAGAAAAAAAAAAAAANGCAAAAAAAAAAAAAAAAAAAAAAAAAAAAAAAAAAAAAAACATTAAAAGATCGAGGACACAGCGAGTGAATATCAAAATCTATTTGGCCCAAAAAACACATCGACATTATAAAAATCTGAACATAGAAGCGACCCCGGCGAACTCGATGGCGGTCCAGAGAGGCGGCGGCGCCGATGCACACAGAGGACGGAATAATCCCGGAAAATTGTGTCGGCAAACAGTTGTTTGTAGATGGACAAAGGCTGCAGAGTTTTTGCGTCACGCGGTCTATTCGAAAAAGTAATGTACACCGCGCGCGGCCTTATTTTTTGGAAAAAGAAAAAAAAACATATCGAAGATGCTTAAGGCTATGAAAAGCTAGCTTGTTAGCTGCTTGGAAGACTTCAGGAGGAATAAGGCAGCGGAGAGGGCTTACAGGTAGGGAAGAGCATTATTGTCAGCACCGGGCTGCTGCGAGTTATCCATGCGTACCAACTTCTCTTCCTCCACTTTGGAAGAAAGCGCGGCAAGAGCTCCAAGACTTTTGGTATCCTCATGGACTTTGCTCGGTTGTGTATATATATATATGTGAAAAAATAATATGGGCGAGGGCTGGATACTCTTTTTTGTACGGTCCATAAGGGATGCCGCCGCCGCGCCGAGCTTAAGCTGCATCTCGATCCTCTTGCCGTTGCACTAACTTTTCTGGGTCTCGAGGAGGTCCCGGCAGCACAAGCGCACCCTCCGCTGTATAGACTCTTAATAAATAAATGTGTATACATATATATGTGTTGCTCTAATGCGTCCTGGGACCTGAAAGCCTCCTTATTATGGGACAGATCTTGGCGAGGCATATATACAGCATTATCCAGCTATAATATCCAATCCTAGTATCCAGCCGTGTCCGCCGTCTCGCGTCCATTGAAATCGGTGGTCGGATGATCGCGCGTAAGCACGTTATTCGCGGCACTTCTCTCCAAAACCAAGATCGTGTGTCCCCTGCTTCTCCATCGCCTGAATAAAACTTTCTCATCCCCCGTTGTTCGCGTTACGTCGCGCCGCGTAAAGCGGTCACGATTGTCCCTGCAATTTGCTCGACACCAATTCCCCGCGAAATAAAAACTCACGGAAATTTTCATTCGAGTTATAAACAATCGAAAAGATTAATTATTGTTTCAAGAGCTTCGGGTAAATGGCGCGCAGTGCCCCGATTAACTTCCTCGTTCAAAACTCGAGTACACGGTAGTTAAGCACGTTGGATGCAAACATTTTTATCCATCGAGATATTTATTTATAAAAATCACTATTTTCAGTAGTTTCTCGTAAGAGCGTGTGTTAAAAGTTGCAATTTTCCACATTAAATATCTCGATTTCTAAATGGTAAAGTCTCTCGAAACTTCGCATAAACTTTTCTGTAACATCGAAGAAGCTTTATTGAGTTTTTCAAAAAAATGGCTCGTTAAATTTTTCCGAAATTTTGTTTATTGCATAAAATTACAAATTGCCTCGGACAATCTTGGATTTAGAGCATGTTGTTTTTTGGTCTATTCGTAACAACATTTTTTAATGGACTCAGGCTCGCAAACCATTTCGTACGTAAGAAAATCTGGAAAAAAAAAAATTTAGATTCGACCCTCACCACACAACGTCCTTAATGTTTTTTTTGCAATTAATAAAAATTACAATTTTCAGTAGTTTCTAATAAGAGCGTGTGTTAAAAGTTGCAATTTTCCACATTAAATATCTCGATTTCTAAATGGTAAAGTCTCTCGAAACTTCGCATAAACTTTTCTGTAACATCGAAGAAGCTTTATTGAGTTTTTAAAAAAAATGGCTCGTTAAATTTTTCCGAAATTCTGTTTATTGCATAACAAATACAAATTACCTCGGACAATCTTGGATTTAGAGCATGTTGTTCTTTGGTCAATTCGTAACAACATTTTTCAATGGACTCAGGCTCGCAAACCGCATTTCGTATGTAAGAAAAAGTGAAACGAAAAATTGATATTTTGACCGTCGCCATACAACGTCCTTAATACAAAGACCTTCGCCCATCCTTTTTTGGTGTAACGCGCGGTTGGTGCAGACTACAGTTTTTAAGG
Source organism: Hyposoter didymator (assembly GCA_037952995.1). Lineage (NCBI taxonomy): Eukaryota > Metazoa > Arthropoda > Insecta > Hymenoptera > Ichneumonidae > Hyposoter > Hyposoter didymator. The sequence goes on along the minus strand of JBAJMU010000002.1, from coordinate 2,091,880 downwards.
GATGCAACCATCAGCACCTGGAGCGCGGTACGCGGGGCATGGAAATGTTGACGACAAGGGGAAAAAGGAGAGGGGGCGCGTGCTGTGCCTTGCCTGGGAGTGAGCCCAGCATTCGAAACCACCGAGCCGTGCAACGAGAGCCGCGTCGCGAAATAAGGGATGTTACCCGCGGACACACACGCATACACCCAGTTTTATGTGTTCCCATATCTATATATACTCCCCATAGTCTCTTTCGTTCTTTTCCCATCTCCGAGCCTGCACGTGAATACATCGCTGCTGCGTCTCCACCTTTCTCATTCTTTTCGTTATAGCAACGCGCACGTCACTTGCGACAGAGCAAGTCTCTCAAATTCATATCCATCCATTTCCATTTTATACGCACACTTTCCTACGTTTCTATTAAATTTAGAGCACACACTGCCAAACACACAGGCATATACGTTGGCATCAGTGCTGGTGGAGTTTTCGCTCGGCTTCTCGATACTTACCGATCGAGGGCTTGTCGGCGAGACTTAAGCACGCGTGTACTTACCGCATTTTGCCATAATGAGTCGGGGTGAGCCACCCCTTGGATCCAGAGTCCAGATCGTCTCATCCCATAGCTCTGCTGCTTCAGTTTTTCTCTATTTCATTCCCCGAGACCCTTCTAAACCTTTTTTTTCTTACCAGCAGCTTTCTCTGTCTCTCTTTTTTCTACCGTCGCTTCCGCACTTCGATGTAGATCATTGCTCTCTGCAAAACAGTTCGCTACAACCTAACGACAGATTTATCTACCGCCCCACAATCTTTCCTACTTTTCTCCAACGGATATGCTCCCTCTTATACTTTTAGCCCCATCGATCGCTGAGTTATTTTCATTGGGTTTCAACTTAAGGTATAACTATCGCAGANTTAAGGTATAACTATCGCAGAATGGGTTGATTTAGGATTTTCTTGAAATTTAGTGTAAATATTCTTGACATGAAAACCAACAACTTTCCTATGAGACGAAACATTTTCTGCCCTCTAGAATTTGAGATATTTCATTTCCAATTTTATATTTTTCCCATCTAAACGCATGTAAATTGAAGTGACGTTTCGTTAAAAAAGTTGCAAGAAAAAACAAAAGAAACGCGACTTGAATTTACATGCGTTTAGATGGTAAAAATATAAAATTGGAAATGAAATATCTAAAATTCTAGAGGGCAGAAAATGTTTCGTCTCATAGGAAAGTTGTTCGTTTTAATGTCAAGAATATTTACACTAAATTTCAAGAAAATCCTAAATCAACCCATTCTGCGATAGTTATACCTTAA
>JBAJMU010000002.1:2075368-2086567 GCA_037952995.1 Hyposoter didymator | reverse complement strand
AAATAAAAGAAAAGTAAGAAAGTCGAAATCAAATTTTTCAAATGACTAAAAATTCGAAATGCAAAATAGCGAACGTCAAAAATGGCGAACGTCAAAACGGCGAGCGCCAAAATAACGAATTCTATTCTATTCTATTCTATTCTATTCTATTCTAGCGTTCGTTATTTTGGCGCTCGCCGTTTTGACGTTCGCCATTTTTGACGTTCGCTATTTTGCATTTCGAATTTTTAGTCATTTGAAAAATTTCATTTCGACTTTCTTACTTTTCTTTTATTTAATTTAATGAATACCAAAATTCCGAATTATTAGCTGTTCGACAATTTGGTTATTCGTAATATTAACCCCCACCCGACAGGTTCGTAGAGGGTCCTTGGAAATTTGCGATCAAAATAAGGAACAGGAAGGAGCAGACGACATATTATTGAAAAATCGTCCCTTGAATAATATGTGTCCTCTCTCCATCGTCGCTGCGGCTACACGCACACTCGTCTCTCCGTTACGAAGAGAAACGATGAAGAAATAAATGAGAAGTGTCACTCAAAATGTCGAGATGTAATTGGGTGCGCGATCGCGTCTTATATATCTATTGGATCCATGCGAAGCTTCTCGGTCTTCCGTGAGCTAATACGTTTGTATGTATTGATAAATATATAAATACACAAACGTAGATTATTTCATGAATATCCATATAGGCCCGCAGGAGGAGAGTACCAAGCGAACCGGTCTTAATCTGGTTATGCGGCAATCGTGCGGCAGCCCTTTCCATATCTCTCAAGCAACCCCCTGCGCTCTTTCCTCTTTTTTTTTTTTGGTTCTCGTTCCATTTTCTATATCGCTTATTTTTCTCCTGCGCCTCGTTCTCGCTCACTCTCTCTCTCTCTCTCTCTCTTTCGCTCACTTTATCGTAGTTCAGACCACTTCGATTTCTCTCCTTGCTCCGATGCATTTCATGCGCTGTTTTCACGGGCTCTTGGCCTCTGTCGCGTGACTCATATCACACAGGGGGCCTCTCTCGACCTACTGAACTTGGAAACTTGCTCGTGTCGCCTCTCTCTCTCTCTCTCTCGCGGTATCCCACTCTTCTTTGTATACACACGGCACACTAATTTATTGCTGCTGCTTAACCGCCTTTCCAGTGGACAGGTATACATTACCGAATGTACACACATTCGAGCTATATGTCTCGAAATATATGCGAAATGGCGAAATACTGGAAAATTGTTTTTCTCCCTTTTTCACGCAGAAAGCACTGAATCAATTTCGATGAATCTTCCATAGGAATTAAGCTCATGGATCAGAATACGTTTTGGACTCTATTGCATACCAATCATTAATTTTTTTCGCGACCCGAACCAAAAAATCACATTTTTCCTCAAATTTTTCACTTTCAAAGTTCACAAGCATCTAAAAAATGATAATAAATCAAAAAACGCAATTACCAATCCAGAGATTATTCGAAAACTAAAATAATGAGCAGTGACTGGAGTACCAGTTTGTAAAAAAAAAAAATTTATCACGATTTTCGTAAAATCAAAGTTTTAACATTTCGGAAAAAACATTTTCAACTTTTCATATTGAGCTGTACCCTCCTGGGTTCGTATAAGAAAAAGGAACATGGAAAGTTGGTCGTTTGGAGTTTCGCGGAGTTGCAATTTTGTTGTCACAATAAATTAAGAGCCTTCCTGATGCTGATGCAGTTTCACGTACGAAATAATTTGGCGTTGAATGTTCAACAGTTTGTCACGATTTTTTCATCTTCCAGCCACATTTTCCGATCGATCTGTGGCTCCGGAAATCTTCTCAAAATAATGGAGATCAATCGATTGATTCCGATAATGATCGTACGATCCTCCCGAAATAATGAACCAAACTAATTAGCCAAGTTCATGACCTTGGAAAAACAATTTATCCGTCAAAAACGAAGTTACAATCAGATCCAACCGACTGGAGCAATAATCCGATGGTAATAACTGCCGAGAATCCATCTCGTTAAAAAGGCAATAAAAAATGATTTATTTTTGGCAGGAAATAAGGTAACCGTTCCCGATATACATTCGGAGAAGAAAAGAGACAAGTTTGAACAGTATATACAGTGTTCGTGCATAGCACTTGACTAGGATGTAATTAAGTGTGTCCTCTCGAGCGTGTGCCTCGCAATTGTCACACGTTGGGGGAGCAAGTAAGAACTAGGTACACAGGTAATTGGAGCTTAATTGGAGCCACCTGTTTCATCCTGCTGCGTCGGGCACTGAAAAGTATTTTGACGATATCTCGTTTTCGCGTAGCTCGTACGGCGTGTGAACAAATAAACGAAAACGCGCCTAGAAAATCTGAGATTCGTCGCAAAGCTGTACAAATTTATTTTCGATTCATTCTTCGTTCCGGTCATCCATGCACTGAGGACTTTTATATTTCCGGAGTCAATCTAATGTGACCAACGAAATTCAACTTTTTTCGATCTCGATTCGGAACGGATCAAATATTTTTCGGACAAAAAAAAACTAATTTTTATTTTTTATTCCAGGAGCATAGTTTACGATGGAAATTTTATTTTGTTAATAAACTTCGACATTTTGTTGAAAAAGGCGAACTAAAGATTTTTGAGTAATTTCAAAATTTTCGTTTCAATCAGCGAAATTTACGATCGAAATGACAAAAATTTTCTCTCCCAACAGATTTTGCAGAATCTTTGTGGCTGCAATGTCAAAATTTTTCGAATTATTCAAAAAAAAGTTTATTCCAACGGATTCAATAAAATATCAATATTTTCCATAAAAATTTCAATAGCCACAAGAATCCTAATGAATTTATAAATTCCAACGATATACCACAATCGACAGTACCAGAAGTTCGGTCCATGCGAAGATAGTTAATCGATCAAAAAGCGATCATGTTCGTTCCACGGTCCAAACTTTCGAAACTAAAAAAACTACAAAAATTCCAATAAAAAAAAAAAAAAACAAAAAATCATTTTCAATAATTAAGCTGCTGCCGTTCGGTGAGAAATTTTGCACACAGAAAGCCACGCGAGTTGATCCGAAAAAGTAGTATCAAAAGTTCAAAGTTTTGGGATCTCAATATATCGTAAAAATAAGAAATAAAAAAAAAAAATATATTCCCTCAAGGCTTTTCCCGATCGTTTTCGAAAGAATAATTGCCGATCATAGGAATAAGCGGCATCAGCAAAATAACAAAAAATTGTACCAAAAACCGTTTAAAAAAAAAAAAGAAAAAGAAAAATGGAGGAAGTTTTGTAGCCAAATGTATAAAATAGATATTCGTGTGTGTAAAGGGGTATCGATGCGTTAACGGGGTGACGTGAAGCAAAAGTGAAGCCGATACAATGGCGGTCGAAAACGAGCCTAATCCCAGAACCTGTATGTGGTTTGTAACACCCGAATTAAAGTCCTGCCCTCTTTTATGCCCCGACCCTGTTCCTGCTGCTCCTGCTCTCGTCCCGCGCGACAAAACATCGGGTTTTCATCGATCCTTCATATAGACACACGACGCAGAGACGAAGCATGCTGTGCGAGTGGAAATGTGTGTGCCTGGTGCTGTCGAACCTCCGCTCGCGATGAGAAACCTCAATTATTTTTTTTTAGGGGTTGGGAGCAGAGAAAATGGGGCGCAGCGGAGAGGGCGGGATCGTAAGTCCGCGCGCTATTCAAACGCGCACGCATAAATGTCCTTAAACGATCTATCCTTTCGTTACGCAACGACCGAATTTATTTGACAAATTATAAATTTCCGACACGACTGCGAATGGCAATGCACGATTCTGTTGCTTGTCCGCAGCGCGATCAACAAAATAATGCTTCGCAGATATCGCGTGATATGATTCGCACCCCAAAATTGCTCCCCGTCGCGTCGCGCTTCGCGTTCGATCTCCCATCGCCTCGTGCGTATACAAATTCGACGCTATTTATTCACGATTCTGAGTCTGCGACATATGCTGGGAGCTTGAGTCTTTTCGATTTCTTCACTGGAAATGAAATTTTGTTAAAAATCGTCGATATTTCGTTGAATACGGTGAACTAAATATTTTTCGATAATTTCAACATTTTCGTTATTATGCCAGTATATATTTGGTTTCTAATGGAATTGTCAGATAAATNTATTTCGAATTTTTAGTCATTTGAAAAATTTCATTTCGACTTTCTTACTTTTCTTTTATTTAATTTTATGAATACAAAAATTCTGAATTATTAGCTGTTCGACAATTTGGTTATTCGTAATATTAACCCCCACCCAAATTTACGATTGGAACGACAAAAATTTGCTTCCGAAGAGACTTTGTAGAATTTTTCTTGCTGCGACGACACAATTTTTGGGTTTATTCAAACAAAACGTTCAGTTGAACGGATCGAACAAAATATCCATCTTTTCCAACAAAATTTTGTTTTCAGTGTTGAAATTACGGAATTGTAAGAAGAAAATTTTCATATTTTTTTTTTTTTGTAGTTTCTTCGATAACACGTTCATTTTGACATTTCACTGAAAAACGCACACGTGTACAAATGACATTTTGACACTCGACTCAGAGGGCGGGTAATTTTTGGGGATGGGCGAGCAAATGCGGCGTGAATCGATCGAGAATGTTTTAACGCGATGAAAAACGACGGTCAGCATGCTTTTTTTTTTTGGGTGTAAAACACAAAATTAATGATTTGCTCGAACTACGTGATTATAAGGAGAGAATTAACAAAAAGGGCGAGAAATGTCTGTACACACTTGTTACGCACTCATCGGACAATGTACTCGCGGTGCTGTGGCGTAAAAAGCGTCGCTTTATAATTTAGTTTTCATCGGAATGTCAGATTCGATTGGAAAAAACGTAAATCTACGAAAAATGCGGATTTTGATCGAGGAGAATGATTGCGATCGCACGAACTTTGGATTTTTGAGGATCGCGGGCAGCGGAATGTTGGAATTTAATGAATGACGAGTGTTTTCCGCGTCTCTCGGAGCTTTTGATATAAAAACGTGGAATTTAAAGAATAAAAGCGATTCGTTGGCGAAAAATGGTCACAATAAGGTTTTGCGGCGCGCGCGCGGGGTGTGCGAGGATGCGACGTTAGAGTTTGCGGATGAGCATATCTTTAAAGGCCGCGGGTGTGTTGTTGTCGCGTCGGGAATTTGTGCGATCTGTGCAGATGGTGGTCGAGAGTTATCGAAAGACGCGCGCGGCATGCGCAACGCACGCGTGCGCATTTCTCGAGCGTGTATATATAATCGCGGATGCGCGCGTGTGAGGGGTCGCAGACGCGGATACTTGGACGCGGAACAATGGCGTCGACGCTTCCCGCCAACCGGGATGAATCGTCGGACACGCCTATTCGGAGTGTTTCACCGGGCGCCGCGCACGTCAAACGGATTGCCTTGCCTTCGGCGTCCCGGTAGATCGTTGCCGAGCTGACGAAGTACCTCTTTCGACAATGTTCCGCGCGTTATCCCCACCGACGATGCTTCTTTAACGCGCGGAAGCTGCAAAACCACGCCCATCGGTTAGCTCGAACGTGGTTTCGATGTATATGGAGATGCAGGAGGCTGACGAGTAACGAGGAGGCAGCAGCGCGAGGGAGCGAGAGAGACGGCAAGGAGGAGGGGGCTGTGGAGCCGGAAAACGACGTTCAGGGGTGAAAGGCGTCGTTGTGTTGGCGGAGGAGTCACACAGGGGTGAGAAAGAGACGGAGCGTGCTTAAGGGCGAGAGTGTAAGGACGACGTTGGCACTGGGAGGGGGAAAAAGATGGAGGGAGAAAGAAGGAGCCAGAGAGAGAGAGAGAGAGAGAGAGAGAGAGAGGAAAAGGGCAAGAGAGTTGGAAGCAGGACGATGGCGCAGGGAGAGGGAAGAAAATGGAAGGGGATGCAAGCAACGTCGCAGCTGGAGAGGGAGCGAGAAAGTAACGTTTCTCCTCGCTCTCTCTCACACAATTTTTTCTCTCTTTCTCATCGTTTCTCTCGCTCCCACTTGCCGAGACTCCCGAGAGAGTGAGACGACTCGAGCGAGCAGCATAAAGCAACGACAGAGCAAGAAGCACGTCGGATCTTTCTGCTCGCTGTGACTACTGCCCAATGTGCCCCAGGGCGACAACTGTACGAGGAGAGAATCCGAGAATCGTAACGGGGGTGGGGGCACGTGGATAAACGAGAAGGGGCACCGGGCGCAGGGTAAATTCGTGCGCTCGAGAGAGAGAGACACTTCCCCACCGAGAGAGAGAGAGAGAGAGAGAGAGAGAGGCAACGAAACCGAGACGAACAACGACCACGCCGGCAATCTCGTTCGTCGTGTGGTGGAAGTGCCGGGGCCGCGTATCTCGTGCACCCTGCTCGCGAGTAAAAGCCCGCGCGTGTATCCAAGAACAGACTCTGGTGGTCAATCGGGCGCCGCGCACCGCACCGAGCGACGCGTCACTGCACCCCCGGGCTTTTAGTTGCACGTGGCTCTCGCACCAATTGACGCACCGTCGCTCCCCAACCAGCCGCAATAAATTTTCAAATTTTATCATAAATACCGATTATTCACAAGTGTCAAATCTCCGCACGAGAAATTCACTTCGACCAGTCGATTCTCCTCTCGAATCCTTTTTTTTTTTTTCATCATCAAATCCTTTGAATCCTTATTTTTCAATTATATTCATCGACATTGTTCGCGCGACGTTACGTTTATCTTCGGCCAATCCAACGAGCGCTAACCACGCGGAAATCACCGCCAAAACCTTCGCCTCAAGGTGCTCAACCATCGGATTTATTTCGAGAGTGTTATCGAACCCACAAAATTCCTCGTTACCAAGGATTTACATCGCGTCGCATAACTATTTTTACCGCCACAGACTGTCCAATGAAAGTGATTGTTGTTGTTTTTTTTCTCCAAGTGAAACAGCAGTGTCAAGAGTTTTCGAATTAATCTGTGCACATGGAAAAAGACTTGACGATATTTAATCGACGATAAGCCGAAGCAAATTCCTGTTCAAATGTTTTCTTGAACGGATTTCGCCTTCACCTTCCAACGAACTAGCCGCCGATTATTTCGTTTCAAGCTTCCAATCGCTCTATTTTTACTTTTTTTTTAAATCTCTTTTTATTATTTACGTGGCCAACAAGAATAAGTGTCGCACGCTAATTGCGGATAGTGCTTCTCGTCGCTGACAGGATCCGGCCTGATCACGGCCATTCTCGACACGGTATGTCCATTTTTTAATGCATCAGGATCGTTCTCATTATTTTTACGTCACAGTCGATTCAGTTGTCTCACTTCCTGTCTCCTGTCGCACGAAAACGATCCTCCAAGATTCACGGAAACTCCGTTTTCAGTGGATCACAAAAAAAAAAAAAAAATGACGAAAAAAGGAAAACGATCCGAATATTTCATTTTTTTCCACAAGGATTCCAATCAAATTTCATCAAATATTTCTAAATTTTTAGTTTTTGGGACAACAACGAGACGTGGCAGTAAATTACCTTGCAGACATTTTTTTGCATTAGTGTCCGGATGCGATTACGATTTTTTTTCCGCAATTAACGCTCCACAAAAAAAATAAACAATTCGGATTTTGATCTTTCACAAAATAATCATTCAAATTCAAGCCCCAGTTCTTAAATCGCGCGAGGAGTTAATCATTTTGTTGAATTATTTTCTGACCAATGTTAAAAAAATAAAACACATTGACGTGTGAAAAAAAATCGAATTTGTATCCGAAAATGGTTGAAAAAATTGCGTTAGTGTCCAGACGAGATTACGTTTTTTTTCCGAAATTCAAGCCTCGATTCCCGAATCAGGCGAATCGTTGATATTTTTTCAAAATTCTTTTCTAAAAAATGGGGGAAAAAAAAATTGCCCTCTGACAAAAAAATTTGTATCCGAAGTCGCTTCAGCTTGTTCCCGACCAAACGAGACCTGAAAAATATTCCAACCCCTCGACGTTCCTCGGACTATTAGCAATAATAAAAAAAAAAAAATTTCGTAATCGCTTTTTGGCACATTTTTCGAATTGAAATTCTCCTCAAAAGTTGGTAAACAAAAACGAGGGAAATTTGGGTTCTTCTTCAGTCAGTGGAGCCTGAAAGGGGATTTTGTATGCGAAAGGAAAATGAATTTGGTTACAAGTGTCGTTCGTCGTAATTGTGTGTTGGAGTATCGGGTCGAGGGTGAGAATGATATTTTAAGCTGGTGCGGGGGAAGCTTGAGACATGCACTTCACGCTGCATGACTGCACTGAGAAAGAAAGCGCGCATATTTCGATGCATATAATGTGCCGACGTTGGTATTCGCGGGGATGGGCAACTCGAGTGTGTATAGATCTCGCGGTACGAAACGGTGTGTGTATAACGGATCTTGTACCGAATAACAACGGGATAATACGGGTAAATCGGATTTTTTCGGTTTCCCTTGTACGTTTATATACATGGATATGTATTAGACATTTATATGTATGTATAGGAATAAACCGCAGCGAGGTTGAGTGTGCATAGCCCAGGGTGCCTCGAGGAGGGTAGAGATTTCAATTTGACCGGATTATAAAAGCTACAACCAAAAGCTGTACCTTTCCAACCAGCGCGACACAAAACCACTAAGAAAAAAAGAACAAGTCTCTTCAAACATGTATTTCACATTAGATTCTTACGTTTCTCTCCTGCTTTTCGATTCTGCAGCAAGAAACTGTAAAAACTTAGGGTGGGGGTTAATATTACGAATAACCAAATTGTCGAACAGCTAATAATTCGGAATTTTGGTATTCATAAAATTAAATAAAAGAAAAGTAAGAAAGTCGAAATGAAATTTTTCAAATGACTAAAAATTCGAAATACAAAATAGCGAACGTCAAAAATGGCGAACGTCAAAACGGCGAGCGCCAAAATAACGAATTCTATTCTATTCTATTCTATTCTATTCTATTCTAGAATTCGTTATTTTGGCGCTCGCCGTTTTGACGTTCGCCATTTTTGACGTTCGCTATTTTGTATTTCGAATTTTTGTTCATTTGAAAAATTGGATTTCGACTTTCTTACTTTTCTTTTATTTAATTTTATGAATACCAAAATTCCGAATTATTAGCTGTTCGACAATTTGGTTATTCGTAATATTAACCCCCACCCAAAACTTAGTAGAAAATAAATTAACACGATTTTTTCTTCATCCACATATTTTTCTGTTAACTCTTTTGTTCGATGCAAATTTCCCACGTTGTCCCAACATTTTCTTGATGATTTCACGCTTAGTCGAGTTTTCTACTTTTTTTTCAATCGAATTCTAAGTCGAATTTTTTTCAAGTTTTAATTGGATCTTAATTAAAAGGTTTCGACTCTTTGGGTGCTGAGAAAAATGGCAGAATAGTTGATTTTTTGTTGAGAGTTGGAATAAACTACGTTTTGCGAGATTTTAGTAACAGGAACAGCTTTTTGGACTCTGTCACAAGGCAAAACCGCAAAGGAAGAAAGGGACAAGTCTGTTTGAATTTTTTTCAATTATTTTCTTCGTACGTTCGCGTTCGCTTTTTTTAATTTGGCAGGAAGAGTTTGGAATGTGCGGGGGGAAAGGGACAAAAGTACGAGTCAGAAAGTACGAGGCTTTTGAGCAGTTTTCTTTCGATGAATGGAAAATCGTAACAATTCGGACCGCCTGCGAGAGTGGGCGAGGGCAATCCGTCAGTCGGTAGAAACAGTTTTCCTTTCGTTCCCGTTTTACTAGAGTCTGCTGGGCCAGGCGTCGGACAAAAATACTCGGCGTAATATACGAGAAACTTTATTAGAGGCGATTTGCACAATTTTCCAAGTAAAGAGTCTCGGTATGTTGTACGAGAAATGCAAAACGAGTAGAAAAGAGAGAAAGAGAGAGAGAGAGAGAGAGAGAATGAGGTTCGGGAGTTGCTTTTCGTCGCTAGTCAGGTAATGAAAAGTTGCCTTGAACTGGTGAATGCAAAACTCGTTAACGGGAGCCCCCGCAAAACTCATTACTTTTCTATTTTCTCCTTTATTCTCTTTTGCCCGAACCCCGGATACGGTGGACGCTCGAGATATAAAATCGTGTTGCATAGAGAGAAAGAAAAGAGAGAGGGAGAGAGTGCAAAGAGGAAGCAAAAATACGAGAGCACGAACTTTACCGACGCGAGTGAAAATTCTTCCTCCCCCGAGCCTCGTCGTCTCATTTTCATATTTTTTTCCTCTCGTTTACTCTCTTTCTCCTTCTTTCATACGACCACCAGGTTCAAACCTCCTCTTCGTGTATTTCTCGTTATAATCTCTGCTGCACACACACGCGAGTCACACCCAGCAGCAGCTCGCGTGGCAATGTAGACAAAAGTTTTTATTTCGTAGGCGATTAGCATGAAAAGAAGAAACTGCAAAACGCATGCTTCGCATAATGGATAACTTTTATCTTTAGCTTGCCCACTTTTAAAACACGTGTCCCATTATCCCCCATTTTTTTCGAGCTTATCACGACCCGCATTTTAATTCCAAAAAAACATTTTTTCTACCCTCTCGCTTTTTAGGCTCATCTTCGCGTACAACGTTTTTCAATAATTACTTGTCTTTAGAGCCATTCACATTTTTTTCCAGACGACTGCCACATTTTTCGTGAAACGTCGCTTTTTGCTTCCTCATAGAGAAAGCTATGTGACGGTGAAATTTTTTTTTTTCGAGTTTTCAATGTCAATGTATTTAAAATGTCTCGAAACATCGACAAATCATATTTAGAAAAAATGTCCGGATGTGTGTTTGTGTGAATGTTCTGGCGCTGTAAAATTCAAATTTTTATAACTCGAGAACGGTTTGAGCTACAGGGCTCCCGTTTTGCACAGATGTTGATCCATACAAGCTCTTCATTATCTGTGAATTTTGTTGCAATTGCTGGAAAAATACGAATTCCACGGTATTTTGAAATTTTCAAAAAAATTATGTCGACGCTCTAACTTCCGCAAATTTTACGATTTATTCCTCATTTTTTTTTTTATAAATAGAGTATCATAATGGGAAGGTTGGTATTGAATTTGGAAAATATCGGTTGAACGGTGTAAATTTGATGATTTTTCGAATTTTACGAAAATTTGAGTTTTTCGAAAATCGTCCGACCACCTTAATTTTTCGTGAATTTTCTAAGAAATTGTGTTAAAGTCTGTACCTCCTCTTTACTTTATAGAAAAGTTTTCGAAATTATTTTCAAATACGAATTCTACGGAATTTTGAAATTTTCGCAAATTTTA
>JBAJMU010000002.1:2031549-2056411 GCA_037952995.1 Hyposoter didymator | reverse complement strand
GCTGAGGAGCAAGAGAGAGAGAGAGAGAGAAAGAGAGAGAGAGAGAGAGAGAGTAAAATCTTTGGAACACTGACACCCCCCAATGTCGAGCAGGAGAGTCTCGACATGTGCGTTTTGGCCGAGAGCTCAAAACTACTCTCCCGCAGAATCTCTGGAGAATATATGCTCTGCGTTGTGTGGCTCGGTTCCTATTCCTAAGTATTGAAAGTCATTTTTCTCTCTGAGCCAATTTTTTCCCATATGTTCGCGAAATATTTAGGGGGCAGTGCAAAATTTTCAAATAAAAATCTTCCACTTTTCAAAAACGAGCAAAGAGACCGAGCAAATATTTTTTTTCTTCCTTTCATTTTCTTTATTTTCGAAACTATGAGTTTGTCAGGTTTCAAATATCGTTCCGGGTCTCACAGACCCTGAAAACTTTCCACAAATGACGTTTTAGTGTTTTTTTAATTAAAACAAGCCCCAGCGAGAAATTTCCAAATAAATTTTTACACGAAAAGCTACAACAATTAAAAAACAAGCGAAGAGAATGAGCGAACCTCCTTCTCGTTCTTTTATTTTCGAAACTATGAGTTTGTCAGATTTCAAATATCGTTCCGGGTCTCACAGACCCTGAAAACTTTCCACTAAAGACTTTTTAGTGTTTTTTAATTAGAAAAAGCCCCCGCGTGAAATTTCCAAATAAATTTTCATACACGAAAAGCTGCAACAATTCAAAAACAAGCGAAGAGAATGAGCGAACCTCCTTCTCGTTCTTTTATTTTCGAAACTCTAAGTTTGTCAGATTTCAAATATCATTCCGGGTCTCACAGACCCAGAAAACTTTCCACAAATGAGTTTTCAGTGTTTTGTAATTAGATCAGTTCCAGATAATTAGACTCAAGGAAAACAATGATTTACAACCGATTTCCATCGAGTTACGAAACGATGTAGAAAACGTTTCGCAACTCTTTGACGCCCGAAGAGATGAATGCCCCGCTGAGAAAGTTTGTTATCGCGTCAAGTTTGTTGAACGCATAAAGAGGGCGATGGGAAGAGGCGAAGAGGGGAAAAAGAGACGGAGAGTGTTGCCGGTAACAGGGATGAGATGTTTTGCGAATTTACGGCGACACGAGGCGCGGAACCTTGAGGGCAATAGAGGCTGGTTTTCGGTGAGAGGTTGACAAGCGCGCTTGCGAGTGCAACCCTTGGGCGTCGTTTTCTCTCTCGTCGACGTCGCGACAGCCTCAACGCCGCGACGACGATGTAGCAAGAGAAGCACACAAGCCACTTAAATTACATTCCAACTATTTCTTGTCACTCCCCCGCGTTCAAAAGTGCAAATCATCGTCACGCGAGATTAATTAAATTTCTTAATTGCAAGATGCATTTAACGCTTCTAAAACGTTTTCTCTGCACAAAGTTTCCTCTTGTGCGATGCTTCTTACGATTCACACTATTCTTCGTGTAATTCACCTCAAAATTATCCCATAAAAACGATTTATATTTCATTCGTACCAATTAATTATTACACATTATTAAAAAATTACAAAATTGAGCAAAATGACTTTATGAAATTATTTCGACATCATCAGCTCAGAGGAAAAACGTTCGTCTATTTTTTGCTTCCTCATAGAGGAAGCTATGTGACGGTAAAATTTTTTTTTTTTCAGTTTTCAATGTCAATGTGCTTAAAACGTCCCAAAACGTCGAAAAATCATATCTACAAAAAATGTCCGTATGTGTGTGTGTGTGTGTGTGTGTGTGTGTGTATGTTCTGGCATTGTAAAATTTAAATGTTTATATCTCGAGAACGGTTTGAGCTACATGGCTCCCGTTTTGCACAGATGTTAGTCTAGACCCGCTCTTTGTTCACGGACAATTTCGTCAGAACAGCTCAAAAAATACGAACCCTATGGCATTTTGAAATTTTCGAAAAAATGGTGTCGGCACTCTAACTTTCGCAAATTTCGAGATTTATTATCAATTTTTTTTTTTTATAAATAGAGTATCTTAATAGGAAGGTTGGTATTGAATTTGGGAATAATCGGTTGAACCGTTCAAATTTTATGGGTTTTCGAATTTTTCGAAAATCTTAGTTTTTCGAAAAACATCGAAATCTTGTAAGATATTATGTATAAGTTAGTACTCCCCCTGTACTTTTGAGCAAACTTGTCGGAATTTTTTCCTCAATTTTTGCGAAAACGTATCGATCCGCATTTCCAATGTTGCCATCATTCGATGGGAACGATCTAATGACGGCGACCACACCTGGAACTGGGTAAAAATATAGAGCCATGATTTCTACCCCTCGTGCAAATGTCATGATAAAAAATCGATTTTTTACTTTTTTCAATAATTTCGACAACTCTTCCAAAAAGTAAATAGAAAGTACGGGCTCTGACACAATATCTTGAAAAATTTCCAAATATCAAAGCGGTTAAACGATTTTTCAAAAAAAAACTCAGATTTTCGTAAAATTCGAAAATTCCTCTATGAGGAAGCAAAACGACCAAAAAATCACATTCCACTTCCGAATGAATCTTCACGCGAATTAAAAACGATCTGTACAAGTAAAAATAAAAACATTTTCGAAATTTCAAGATTTTTCAAATTAATTACGCCAATTTCGAACAAACACGCGTTTCCAAAAAAAATTTTGATCTAAATGAATCCATTCGTTGGTTGAAAACTGTCGAGCTTCTTTTTTTTTTTTGGAAATGATTTAGAGAGTAATTAGGAAGCTAAATTGACTCGACACATGACTTTTCTTTCTAATTTGTGAAAATAGTGAGAGAAATTTCCCTAAAATCATCAGATCGATGTTTATCGAGAGAAAAGCAAGATCAGAAGCATTTGCACCCTCATAGTTTACGATTGATCGGTTAGAGAATATTTGTGTGTTTACCGCTTGGCACGTTCGTGCTTGCTCGATGTTGACCCAGTGTGAATTTTGATGATCTGGCCAAAACTCGTACATGTGTCGATCCATAAATATAAAGGGACATGGCATTTTGGAGCTGTATTTATATAAATGTCATAATTAGGCCTCGATCAATTAGACTTTATGGGTGGGGGTTAATATTACGAATAACCAAATTGTCGAACAGCTAATAATTCGGAATTTTGGTATTCATAAAATTAAATAAAAGAAAAGTAAGAAAGTCGAAATGAAATTTTTCAAATGACTAAAAATTCGAAATACAAAATAGCGAACGTCAAAAATGGCGAACGTCAAAACGGCGAGCGCCAAAATAACGAATTCTATTCTATTCTATTCTATTCTATTCTATTCTAGCGTTCGTTATTTTGGCGCTCGCCGTTTCGACGTTCGCCATTTTTGACGTTCGCTATTTTGTATTTCGAATTTTTAGTCATTTGAAAAATTTCATTTCGACTTTCTTACTTTTCTTTTATTTAATTTTATGAATACCAAAATTCCGAATTATTAGCTGTTCGACAATTTGGTTATTCGTAATATTAACCCCCACCCGACTTTATGTATCGTTTCCACAGAGGAGGATTTGATGCACGGGGGAGGTCCTGGAATCGGCGGGGGTTCGATGGTCGGTCAGAACTCAATATTTGGATGTTCGGCTGCTGGACACAGCGGGGTTAATCAACTAGGTGGCGTTTACGTCAATGGACGACCGTTGCCTGATGCGACGAGGCAAAAAATTGTCGAGTTGGCGCACAGCGGTGCGAGACCGTGTGATATTTCGAGGATTCTTCAAGTCAGCAACGGCTGCGTCTCCAAAATTCTCGGACGGTAAACAAAACCCCATCATTTCAAAAATCTTATTTATACTGAAAATTTTTTTTTTTCAAAATCTTCAAAAACGTTGATTTTACGAAAATCGTTATTTTTTTTTTTTTTTGCACAAACTGGCACTCCAGCCACCGCTCATTATCTTCTTTTTCGAATTATCTTTGAATTTAGCGATTTTTGGTTGCTTGTGAACTTGGAAAGTGGAAATTTTAAGAAAAATTTGATTTTTTCGTTTGGGTTGCCGAAAAAAATAAATTATCGGAATGCAACACAGTTCTCTGATTCGTGAGCTTCATTCCTGTGAAAGATTCATCGAAATTGGTTCCCTGGATTTAGCGTGAAAAGGGCACAGACACAATGTATAGAGATTTTTTAGTTGGAACGACCAATCGCTGATTATTTCAATAAAAGTCTCCACTTTTAACGATGCATTTTTTTTTTGCCACAGATATTACGAAACTGGCTCGATAAAGCCGAGAGCAATCGGTGGAAGTAAACCAAGGGTCGCGACGACGCCAGTTGTCAACAAGATCGCGGATTACAAGCGGGAGTGTCCCTCGATATTTGCATGGGAAATTCGCGATCGACTGCTGCAAGAAGGCGTTTGTAACAACGACAACATTCCGAGTGTAAGTCGAAACATTCTTTTACAAATTTACCTTCTCGAGACTGTCAAAGGTCTTTGTCAGCGTTAGATTTATAGATTTAAGATTCTTTTCAAAATTTTGCACAAACGTTCTTGTCACTAAAACTAAAAATTTTCTGCTCTAAAGAAAATTTTTTTGACGTTTAAAATTCGAGATATTCATTTTGCAATTTTTTTTTTTATTTTTCCGCTCTAAACGCGAGTAAATTGAAGTCGCGTTTCTTTTGTTTCTTTTTCTTGCACTTTTTTGACGAAATTTTAATTTACACGCGTTCAGATGAGAAAAATAAAAAATTGGAAATGAAATATCGCAAATTCTAAACGTCAGATAAATTTTCTTCATAGGAGAAAACTTTTAGTTTTGGTGCCAAGAACGTTTGTACGAAATTTTGAAAGAATTCTAAATCAAGTCGTTTTGGGGTAGTTTGTAGCCCAAGATGGCGAGTACAAGGGTTCATATCCCCGAGCCCCGAGGAAGGAGGAGTTGCCAAAGTATTTTTGTTAAGAAATCCAGGAGCCACGCACTGGCCAGGGTTTTTACAAAGCACAGGGAGGTGGAGGGTGATTTCGATGCTGGTACATGAGTTATCAAGGAAAAGCAGACGCATCGGGGAAGCAGGGCGTGCGGGGAGGGGGCACAGATACGAGGGAGTTTTGGTGCGGCACTTACCCGTCGGATCCGGCCACTCGACCCTAATCAAAGTCTCGTCAATGCGATCGGTTGGGTGGGGTAATCGGTCCATTACGCCAACTCGACGTCATGTCCACCCTCTTGCCAGAGCACGGCTACTGTACCACACTGTACGATGAGCCTCTGAGCTATACACCATCTCTGCTCGCTGCTTCGACCCTTCGATCTCTCGCCCTGTATAGACACACACAACACGATACTTTATGTACTTGAAATGCTACTCTCGCTTTCTCTCGCTCACTCACTTTTTCTCCGAGTATCTCGGTTGCTCAAACGATCCAGAGCCTTGACGCGCGTCCCTCTAGTCCGGCAAACATACTTCCTGTTATCCATGCCACGCTTCACTGCCATTCCTTGACTCTCTGCCCACCATCTCGTCCCTACTTTCCATGGCGAACTTGGCTGCGATGACCGATAGACGGAGGTCACGTACGTACTAACGTGTCTGCCGCACGCGACGGAATGCAGTCGCGAGTCCGTTGAAACATGTGCTCGAAGCCGAAAAACATTCATTCGCCTCTCGATTACCGTTGCCTCTGAAAATATTCGTTATCTTCGTAATGACCACCTAAGAATGCAAATATACAATGTGCTGGAGCAAGAAATTGTTTTTTTCAAACATTACTCAACTTTTCACTTTGAGGACGTTGTATGCTAAATTTTCTGTCGATAGAATTCCTTCAAATTCCAACACACAAAGAGAACAGTGACATTTAATAGCTCGCGCTATTTTCAGAGGTTTCGCCATGTAGAAGTCGCGAAATTTATTTATAAAGGGTGGGGCTTAATATTACGAATAACCAAATTGTCGAACAGCTAATAATTCGGAATTTTGGTATTCATAAAATTAAATAAAATAAAAGTAAGAAAGTCGAAATGAAATTTTTCAAATGACTAAAAATTCGAAATACAAAATAGCGAACGTCAAAAATGGCGAACGTCAAAACGGCGAGCGCCAAAATAACGAATTCTATTCTATTCTATTCTATTCCATTCTATTCTAGCGTTCGTTATTTTGTCGCTCGCCGTTTTGACGTTTGCTATTTTGTATTTCGAATTTTTAGTCATTTGAAAAATTTGATTTCGACTTTCTTACTTTTCTTTTATTTAATTTTATGAATACCAAAATTCCGAATTATTAGCTGTTCGACAATTTGGTTATTCGTAATATTAACCCCCACCCCAATTTATCATAAGTGCCTGTGTTAAAAGTTGCAATTTTCAACATTAAATATTTCGATTTCTAAATAGTGAAGCCTCTCGAAACTTTGCACACACTTTTATGTAACATCGAAAAAGCTTTATTTAGTTTTTCAAACAAAAAAATCGCTCGTAAAATTTTTTCGAAATTTTGTTTATTCCATAAAAAATACAGATTACTTCGGACAATCTTGGATTTAGAGTATGTTGTTCTTTAGTCAATTTGTGACAACTTTGTCAAATGAAATTAGGCTCGCAAACCATTTGTTGTGCAATAAAAACTGGAACCAAAAATTCATATTTGTCCGTCGCCTTACAACGTTATTAAACACTGAAACTTAGAGAGTCATTACAATTTTCAACCGTTACGCATCATTTCGATAAAAACAATTGGAATTACTAAATTAACCCTTCGAGTCCACACTGGGTCGTTTTGACCCCGCAACAATTTTCTGTCACCGATTCTTTGGCATTTAACCAATGTTTTGAGGTCTCTAAAAAAAAACAACAACAAGAAATGCATTTTTACCAGAGTGCTGCGGTTTGAAAAACTCGTTGGGTCAGATTGACCCAATATGCACTTGTAGGTGCACTCGAAAGGTTTGATATCTCTGATGGACTTTCGAATCATTACGATCATGATTTTGAATAATTTTCTCAACAAATTCCTCGAGAGAATGACAGCGTTTTATTTATCTTTGGATTCCCGTCGATTCATAAAGCCTGAAGCGACGCGAGTGTTCTTTACAGTGAACACGGAGAAAAAGAAACAGTTAATATCACAGTATAAATAGCTCAAAAAATCGGGAACCACATTTCGTTTTACAGTAAAACAGAGTAATGTATCCAAAAATGATGAATTTCCCTGTGAAAACTGTGATTTTCACAGTTACACTGGCTTGTTGACAGTTTAGTACTGTCAATATGCCATTGTACCCAGTAAAATTTGCTCCGATGTAAAATTAACACAAGATCACTGATTTTCATACTGTACGCAGCTGCAAAAGTTACAGTGTACACTGTATTGAGTACAGGGTGATTGATTCAATTTTACAGTGTGACACATGGTAGTTTTACTTTTCTTTCGACGGTTTGTGACGTTACCTGTACACTTTGAGATTTTTACAGTGTACTCTAGTTTATTTACATTTTGGTACTGTGCAAAAATCAGTGTTCTCAGTAATACCTGCATGAATTGACACAATTCATGCAGGTATTACTGGCGCATTCCCCAACTGTCAAATTTCGAGTTTTGATAAATTGAAAATACAGTGTTTGAATTGTTAAAATCGGTTAAAATTTACTTTGGACTGCACTGTAATTTGAGCACTGTGTTTCAGTCAATATCGCAGTGCAATCGCTTCGAGTCCAATGCGAATTGTGTACCACTGTGTTATAATCTGTTTCTTTTTCTCTGTGAACGTAAATCGTGCGAACGTCGTAGTCCACGATGTCATATGTATCAGAGGACACGGTGAACGTCCTGGCACGCGTAAGCGTCGTTATCCGGCATCGTTCTCATACTCGTCCTAGCAGGGGATGTAGTCTCTCGTGAGCCCTTATGGCTTAAGCAATGGCGGGGGTTGATCAATCAGGTTCGTCCATAAAAGGTTCGCTCAAGTGTGAAAGGAAAAAAAGGGACGAGAGAAAGACAAAATAAAGCCTCAAGCTTAGGAATCGAGTGTAAATACACGCGGAAATATTTTTTTCCGAATATTCCACGAGCATGGGAATCGAGCCTTCGTGTCGTTCATCATCGCTCGAGACAAGTTTCTACTGTAAGATTTTTTCCAAATCTCTCTCTTTCTTAAAAACTCTCTCACTAATTGCTACATACCCGTGATGATCGTTTTTCGATTTTCCGTTGTGTCTCCACGAAATGGTGGTGAAGATTCTTGCGTTCGTTCTCAAAACCAATTTTCTAACGTGCCACAAGACAAACGGGGTTGAAAAAACGATGCAGCCCCATTCATTTAATTTTTTGGACACGGGGGGGAGGTCGTTATTGTACCAGGGCGTATGGGACATCAAGTCTACACGGGGATGAACAGGAACGCGCGAAAAGCATCGTTGTGGCATGGATGTTCCGAGGGTGGTCTGCGACAGGAGAGCACAGGGGGTTGGATCATGCCTTCGTATGGTAGGGCGAAAGGATCCGAGGAGGGGGGAGGAAGAGAAAAAAAGAGCTCGAGAGAGAGAGAGAGAGAGAGAAAGCTGGAGGCCTTGATGGCGGAAAGCGGGTAGAATCAGGGTGAATGGGATCAGTTAAGCGTGTTGCACAATTATTCGTGTCCGGTCGCGCGTGTAATGGTCTGCATCGACGCTGCGGCTGTTGTGTGGCGAAAACCCGGGGAACAGCGGACGAAAGCAGCAGCAGCAGCAGCAGCAGCGACGGCACAGAATCGAGAGGGCTTACTATACAGAGCACAAAACTACCCTGACGTGGGGATTCTGGGATCGGCATCATTGAAACGCACACAAGCCACCAGCCCGCGATCTTCTCCGCACCCTTTCCAACACTCTATTCCGTTACTGACTTTCCTCCACCCAACAAACCACACCCGATGCTTTCTCTCTCCTCATCACATTCGTCGACTCGTACCACTGCCAATCGTACACACGTGGAAAACCACTTGAGCTCGCTCAAAAGTAAAATCTTCTCATAAACAGCTGCTACCAAGTGCACTTTCCTCCATCTACTTATTCGAGAACCTTCAATCTTCCACGAGCAATACAATGCTGTAATCTTGTCTGCATCGTAGGCCCCGAAAAAAAAAAACAAAGTTCACGATCCACTGGAAACTCGCGGGGTCTGAAAAATTCAAATAATTCCAAAATGTCATTTTTTTCCAACTTCCATCAATTTTGGTTCATTTTTTCGAAGGAAATGCCACAAAGTCATTGAAAGCATATATCGAATAAAAATATTCGAGTAAATGAATTTTATTTAATTAATTGAAAGAATTATACGAAAAAAATCAACGACGCAGAGAAAAATCTAATGGAAAGTAAAAAAAAAAAAAGTTGAGCAACCGAAGAGTGTCTTAGGCCTGAAAACGGAGAAAAAAGTGAACGAAATATCGAAAACAAACGACGAAGAAGCAACTTCTGTTTCAATGTCTTTTCGAGCTCGTTATAAAAGTTTCAAGACTGGCCACTGGTTGCCTCCTCGATTGAGTGGAACGTATATATTTATACACGAGAATATCCAGCGTTGAAAACGGTTCTGGTATTTTGGCAAAGAACGAAGGATCGAGGGCAAAGCAGAGAAGGAGAAGGAGCAGTAGGAGGAGGCACGAAAGGACGAGAAACGAAAGCATTTTATGTAATAATTGGATGGCGGTGTCCTTTCATCCGCGGGATCCCTTGAATGCTCTCGCGAGACACGACGTCGTCATCGTCGTCGTCGTTGAGGACGACAACGAGCAGGACGACTATGAAAACGACTTTCCTTTTTTCGTGTACACCGTTTCATACAAACTGGTTAGAGTTCCAACCCCCTGGGATATACACGAATCTCTTGGACACTGACAACCCTCTGGATGAACGTCATTGTCGTGCCAGTCTCAACTACCACGAGAGATTTATTTCTTTTTTTATTTCAATAAAAAAAAATCCCCGACTTTGTGTAGCTATCGTCCTTTCGATTTACAACACTTTTCTTTCTTTGGAATCTCCGGTACTTGAGAAACAATGATGTATCTAGAAAAATCTTGATCTATTCGTCGACGCTCGACGTATATACACGAGCGAGATGAAATTTTGTGTGAGGCGGGATCGAAGATTCGGTGATGGTTATTTTTATAGTACAAAAGACAGATTTTTAGAGATAAACGAGCCAAGATTTTCCTTGGAGATAAAAATATTTTCGAAGCGATCTATGGGACGAAAATTCAGAGGGTTTTTCTTGCGCATTCCAGGTTTCCTCGATAAACAGGGTGCTGAGAAATCTCGCCTCACAAAAAGAGCAACAGGCCGCGGCTGTTCAAGCTCATCAAGGTGCTGAAAGTGTTTACGACAAACTAAGGATGTTCAATGGACAAGCGACAGGTTGGCCACCAGCGTGGTACTCCGCAACCCCTTCCCATCATCCCTTAGCCAGCGGTATTCCGTCGGCCGCGACTGCTGGCTCCGGCCAGGCCCTCTTACCGGGTGGACAACTCCAAGGACGTGACGATTCCTTGCTCAAGAGATCTGGTAAGTTGAATTTTCACCATCAAACTTTTTTTTCTTCATATTTTTTCATTTTTTACTCCAGTCGGAATAAATTTTACCGAAAATTCATAAAATCCAATCAAACTAATTACGCAACAAACGTAAAGATTCTAAGTCCATCCTCGACGTATTTTTTCTATAATCCATCAAAAATGAGAACCCACTGTGTCAAGGATTTCGAGTTTGAAGAAACAAACCATGACGTTGTGAAAAATCTCAACCGCGTTCACCCTTTTTCCTCCTTTCGCCCCATCCGTTTCGAATCCTTGCAAAGACGCGTCAATTCTTCGCCAGATAAATTCTCCACGTCGACACCAACTCAGAACAGAGATTCTGTGTCATGCCGGTCTTCACGTTCTCTGACTACGTTCCATCAAACCAGGTCACGTCTTCCCTAAACCTCGCGAAGACAGACGTGCGTACACGTTTTTCCAAAACAAGATGCAAAGGGCAATTTTTCACTTTAGGCATTTCTGGAGAGTTTTATGAGTGCTCGACGAGAATCAAAGTTCAAGTACAAAAAATGAGCATTATATGGTGTTTTATGGGGTTTTATGGGGTTTTATGGGTTTCTATGGTGTTCTATGGTGTTTTATAGAAAAATGATATTAGAAAAACCACAGAAGAGAAAAAGACAGCTCCATTCTACCTTCATCATGGAATCACTCTCAGTTGCGTTTCTTTTCTCAATAATTCCTCTCCGACGTGCGTACACGTTTTTCCAAAAGGTGCAAACGGCAATTTTTCACTTTTAGACATTTCTGGAGAGTTTTATGAGCGCTTGACGAGAATCAAAGTTTCAGTACAAAAAACGAGCATTATATGGTGTTTTATGGGGTTTAATGGGGNGGGGTTTTATGGTGTTGTATGGTGTTTTATAGAAAAATGATAGAAAAAAAAATACAGAAGAGAAAAAGACAGCTCTATTTTACCTTCATCATGGAATCACTCTCAGTTGCGTTTCTTCTCTCAATAATTCCTCTCTCTCTCTCTCTCTCTCTCTCCCTCTATGCGTTCGTCCACACCCGCTCTCTCAAAGCTATAATAGGATCACCCAGAATCGACCAAGCGGCTCAGATTGCGGCGCAGATTGGCTCGCAGATGACGGATACAGATGCGGTTGTGGTCCACGTCTGCCTTCAATAGGCAGATTACGCTCGACGCGTTTTCGCGCTCTTGCTCTGTCCATGTCCAACTCTCTCCCTCCTTTTTTCTATTCCTGGTTTTTTTTTCCACGCCATGTACATGTTCGTACGTCGCCCAGCGAGCTGCCCAAAAGTATGCGAAAAATTTTTCTCATGCACACTAATTCGTCGATCGAAAACGCAACTTTGCACCAACGAGCCGAGCTTTTTGGAAAGATTCATTAGTTGGAATTTAGAGCAGTACAGAGGCGAGGCCGCCGTCCGACGTTTGGATGGCATTTCAAATCATTTTCTGATGCATGACAAAGTTTCAATAACAATCGCCCTTTTCTATTTATTTATTTCGCATCAATCCGAATCCCAATTATTCGTTCATTCCATGCAAGTCCCTGGCAGCTTCGATGTAAAGGAAAAGAGAAAAAGATGGCGGGAGAAGGGAATTTGGCGTTGAATGAATCGTAGATGAGTAAAAAATTGAAGAATTAGAAAAATCTCAACAAAACATACAGTTCGAAACCGCTGATTGGTCACTTTTTATCGATTTTTTTTTCTTCAATTTGGAAATTTCAAACAAATACATTTTTTTTTAACATAAATTCCAAAATTTTTCGTTTTTTTTAAATAAAAAATACGGAAATTTCGAGATTACACGAAAAATGCGTTTTCTTCGTCCGTATGGGGATTGGGACTACGATGCGAACCAAAAAAAAAAAACATACGCAAATATGTACATGTATCGGGTCTCCTGGACCCCTGAGCACAGAGCGAGGTAAAACAGCCTCCTCAAGAGAAAATACACGAAAACGGTATTGTGTAACTTTGGGAAAATTGTCCCCGAACGTTTAGCAACCACGAATCGTAAAATTGTCACGTTTCAAGTAGTAAAACGTACGCATAGTCAGCCAAACTTGTAACTCTCGCAGATTTATCAATACATCGAAACTATTGGAATCGGCGATGAGTTATCGGCGCCCGGGGATGTTACTCGCGAGACTCCACACTCGCAGTTATCGGCTTCACGGTATTTCCTTCGTTAGAATTCAGAATAACGTACATAGACGAATATATAGAGAGAGAAAGATAAAAGAGGGCAGTATAGCGAGGGCGAGCAGCTGACGAACGCGGACGGACGGACAGACGAGCATGATAGGATGAGGATAGAAGGACCCAACGGACAGACGGAGGGACCGAAGGGATCCCAGAGAGAAACGCGTTACGCGCGCGGACGAGGGTTCGGTGCGCGGAGGCGGAAGGTAATCGCGCACGCCCGCCCTAGGGGAAAGAGGGGCTGACAGACAACGCTCTTACTCTCTCTTTCCTACTGCACAAATTGTCTGTGTGTCCGTGTATCTCAACCATGTGTATTATGTCCATATATATATGCATATGTAATACATATACGTGTATATAGGCTTCGGCATGTGTATATATACATACCAATGTATATAAACGTCCATACATGTCTGCTGCGAAATCCTCGGGGTTGCGTGAAGCTACTCTCTCTCATCCTATTTGCAAGTGCGGATATTCAACTCTCCTTTTGAGCAAAGCAACGTGCAGAGAGAGGAGAATATATATCGTGACGCTACTCATCATCCTCGCGGACAGAAAGCGCTCACGTTAATTCGAGTTTTAGTAAAACGAGGAAAAAATATATTTCATGAAAAAAAAAAAAAACAAAAAAAATTGCTTTATATTTTCAAGGGTTGCTGCCGTACTCGATAACGTCCCGCAGGACATGCAAAGTCGAGATTCACTCAAACGCTACGTGCAATATTCCGGTTGTTATTTCTAACGATTGTTGGAGGAAAACTAGATTTTTCAAAAGAAACGTGGTCCAGTTTATTTTTGTGGAAGATGAAAAAATTTCAAGAGATTTTGCTCTGTTACGAGATTTTCCTGATCAGATTTAATTTTTTTTTTTTTTTTTTTTNTTTTATTTTTTTTTTTGTTTGCGGGGTTTTCATCGCGATTCATATTTTTTTGCTCCAGACACCGTGCCTCTGCTCTCCCATCAGGAAACAACCTCCGACGGTAACTCCGAACACAATTCATCCGGCGACGAAGACTCTCAGGTTCGACTCAGGCTCAAGAGAAAACTCCAACGCAATCGAACTTCATTTTCCAACGAACAGATCGATAGTCTTGAGAAAGGTAATTGTCATTCAAACTTTTTTTAAACTCGCTCATTTTTTCAAACTTTTTTTCTTCATCCATCAAATCTTGACTAATTATTTTTTTCTCTGAAAATTCGAGCTCGAATTATTATGCTTGAGGATGTTGAGTCCCAAATCACAAATGATAAGAAAATTCGGTAAATTTTGCATGTTTTTGTATTTAAGAGGTCGCGCTAAAATTTCATGACCATTAGGAAGCTCGTTATTGAAAAATTTACATTTATAAATTAAATTTAGTCAAACGTAGTCTAATGGAAACTGCTATAACTTTGCGATAAGTTTTGTTTGTTTGACCTCTCATTTTTTCATTTTTTTCTCACCGGAAGCTAAACGAAGTTTATTTATAATTATTTGTTGTATTTGTTTAAAAAATTGTTCTTCGTCGTGAAATTTTCACACGACTGCACTAAATTTTCCGAATTTTCTCATCATTTTTTATTTCGACCCTAAAAAAAGTTTCATAGGCACTCAAAATCCTTAATAAATAAATCCTAGCAACTAACGAAGTTCCATCGACAGAAAATTGTGTGCTCAATTTAACAAACGTTAAGGAGGTTCAATCACGAAATGAAAATAATGAGAATTTAATAAAATTTCGTAACAAAATTCTTTGGCAACAAATTTTGTTCGAAATTATTGACCACATGGTAATGGAATAATAGCTCAAGTACTACGTGGTGGAAAAATCTCAAAAAATTTGTATTCTACTTAATCAAATAATATTCATACGAAATTTCATGAAATTCTTATGTTTTTGATTTTTTAAATGTTTTCAACATGGTTCAGGATGGAAACATGTATATCGTCGTGATCCCACTCCCTTAATGATAAAAACAAATAAAATGCAAAATGTTGTCGAATTAAAAAAAAAGGGTGGGGGTTAATATTACGAATAACCAAATTGTCGAACAGCTAATAATACGGAATTTTGGTATTCATAAAATTAAATAAAAGAAAAGTAAGAAAGTCGAAATCAAATTTTTCAANTTGAAAAAACCTAGTGAAAATGTGTCACCATGGAAATTTGGATTTATCAGTTAATGTTTTTGCAAAACTATCGTTTTTAATATTTTTCCATGTTACCAAGACATGCTGTAATACAAATCCACTAACAATACATTTAATTGTTACATTAAACTTGGTCTAAAAGCATTTTGAAAATTTAGCACTCATTTGACTAGTATGCAGCACAGTATTTACCTTAATCAAATAATATTCATACGAAATTTCATGAAATTCTTATATTTTTGATTTTTTGAATGTTTTCAACATGGTTCAGGATGGAAACATGTATATCGTCGTGATCCAACTCCCTTAATGATAAAAACAAATAAAATGCAAAATTCTGTCGAATTAAAAAAAAATTAAAAAAAAAAATAAAAAAAAATAAAAAAACACACACACAAGTTGCCAAATAACTCGGCGCAGCTGTCTGTGTGTAGAGAAAATCTCGAAAGTAATAACGAGCACTTGTTGCAACCTTGTACGTTGCAGAATTCGAGCGGACACATTACCCGGACGTGTTTGCCCGTGAACGTCTCGCCGAGAAGATTGGATTGCCTGAGGCACGTATCCAGGTGAGTGTGAATGTGAGGCGCGAATGCGGTGTGTCTCCACGATCTCGGCATTTCTCCCTCTTTTCCTAGCGCTCCCTTCCAATCCTCTTCACCATACACATGTCTATGGCGAATGAGTATTATCCCCACTTTAACAAAATCTCACAAACCCTCCTCCTCGTTTTACTTCAATTGCTAGTTCTTCGTCTTCTTCTTCGCAATTCCTCCTTCGGCGCGTTCTATTCGCGCGCGTCTCGAGGGTTAAAAGCGCCCCTGACTCCGCGACCTTTCATTATCAGTAGAACGTTTAAGCGTCGCTACGTGAGTCGAGGAACCACCTTCCCTTGGCACCCTCTCGCGATTCATCTCTCGCCTAATCTTCGTCGTATCCAGCAGCACTCTACGAATATAAACCGCAAAGAAGATCCTCTCGCACCCTTCACACATTCCCTTACGTTGTTGCTTTTCGAGGTTCAACTATCGATTTCATTTCCATCAAACCTCCGGATTTTAATTCATTTCACGAGAAAATAAATAAATAAATTATCTGCCGAAATCGAGATGAATATTTCGTGACTGCTGACCGAACAAAAATTCTAAAATGAGAAAAATCTCAACAATATTTACACTTCGAAACTGCCAGTCGTTCACTTTTTATCCATTTTTTTTTACTTTCATTTGCAAATTTTTAATAACACACATTTTTTTAACATAAATTCGGAAAATTTTTCGTTTATTTATAAAAATACGGAAATTTCCAAGATTACACCAAAAAAGCGTTTTCTTCGTCCGCATGGGGATCGGGACTGCGATGCGAACCAAAAGAGAACGTCATCGTTATTTAGAAAGACGAAGAAACTATTTTCCAAACGTTATAATTCTGATTGCTACGTAAAAAAAAAAAATCTCGGTTTTTCATGAATTGCGAAATATTATTGAAATCTGAATAAACCAGCGATGAAACTTAGTCTCGTGTCAACTACGTCGCGTGTCGACGTTTTATTCCCGTCGTTTGTAATTTTTTACGAGCGCGAAATCCACAAAAATAATTACGAAACGCGAACGGCCACTCGATGTGCCTCAAATTTCTGATGAAAAAGTGACGGCTACTGCGATCTTGTTGGTCAAATTTTCAAACAACCACCAGGTCATTAGTTTATCGACCAAAAGTAAATAAATTAAGATGTTAAAATAATTTTGGAAGCAAAATAATCAAAGAAACTCTGTTTGGTAATTCTTCAAGAAAATATACCGATTCGTCAAAATATCGATTGCATATCGCGACGGCAAACTTTGGCGGAAACTATCAGACAAGCCGTTCCGCTGAGAGCATCATAAAATAAAATCCGTTAGTGCGTCGTTCGTGGATGATTTTGAACGCGTGAAAGTGTTTGCATATCCGAAAATTTCTCGAGCGGTTGAGTGAGATTGATAGTTGCCAAGGTACGCGCGTAGTCTGCAAAAGCGTAATTCTTTTAATTAATATAACGAGAGAGAGTGTATGTGTGTGTGAGGAGAGAGAGAGAGAGAGATTTGGCGAGAGAGGTGACGCATGGGAGTTAATATGTGCGCAGCCTTGTTGGACATTGTTTGGACGCGGAACTCGGGAGCCAACGGGTGAATATCACACGCGGGATGTAAAGTGCATCTAGCGTGTATATGCGGTGTGCTCTCGGGAGAATTTGCGCGTTGGACAAGGGGAGGTTTTGAGGTGTGCTGTTGTTCGATGGCAAGTGAACAGAGCGAGAGTAAAAAAGAGAAGGATGAAAAAGGAGAAGGGAAAAAGAGGATCAACAGAGATTGACCGAAAGAGAGACAAAAAGGGAGTAAAGAGAGAGAGAGAGAGAGAGAGAGAGAGTGAGAGCGATGGGCAGCGTTGAAGAGGATGTGCAGGGGAGAGGGAAGGGAAAGAGAGAGGAAAGGGATGAGGGTTGTGGGTCGAACGGCAGCGTTATGTGGACGTACAAACAGTGCAAGACCATGTTGACGCATGTTTTCAAGCCTCGTTGGCTGGTATTGATCTTGCTAAGTGCAGGAAACCGGGCAAGAGAGACGGAGAGGGAGATAGTGGTCCATGCTCGCGATTGACGCTGCAAGAGAGGCAAAACACACATATATATGTATATGTATGACATATACATAGACGTACAATCTATAGATCATAAGAGATGAGGGGATTGGTCCACCGGAGAGATAGAGAGAGTCAAAGAGAGTGAGACAGAGAAGAACGCAGCGTTACGGTTCTGCTGCCAGTTCTGCCGATAACGGTCTATACCTCTATCTATTTTCTTACTCTACCCAATCCGGTCAATCTTATAGTTATATACGTCCAGTATGTATTCTAGGACGTGAGAATATCTGCGTCCTATGCGTACAGAGAGAAAGAGAAAGAGAGGAAAAGGAAGGAGGTCGAGGTTTGCGAAAGCAGAACTTGAGAGCAAGGGAGAATAGGAGATGGGTTTTGGTACGGATGAAAGGGAAGCAGACAGCGAGAAGAAGCTCGAGAGAGAATTAACGCGCTGGGAAGAGCGAGACGGAGAGAAAGAGGGACCATGGTTGCTGCTGCTGCTGCTGTGAGTCGTTGCTCGAGTGAGGGATCGAGCAGAAGGCCTAAGAGGGTTCGGACGCAACCATGGCAACCCGCGTACCGTCCCCGGGGAGGTTGCCCTCTGATTGGCCATTCCCGGTTCTCTACCTCCCCCTATATATCACCTATACTTCCATACCCACCATATTACATATATAAACCTAATGCATGTGTATTTATGTATTACGTATATACTACGCGGCGATTCACTACCAGGCCCTACCCTGTGCTCCTCGATTATCATCGAGCAATCTCTGACGAAATGCCCGAAAGCTAACCTCCTCAAAACACCCCCTCAAAGACTCAGAAACCAAATACAAACACCGCCTTATTCTCGCTCAAACGTATTTCAAGCACTCTCTCCACTTTTTTCCCTTTTGTCCTCCAGACTTTTCTCGAGACCCCCGTTACATCTTGTCGACTTGCTTCTCGTTATCTCGTCCCTCTCCCCGCCTTTCTGCTTCGACAGCAGCCATGACATTTTTTTTTTTATCGATTCCTCGATAAAATTTAACTGGACAAATGACAAACTCACTCTCGTACGTCTTTTTTATTTTGGATTCGTTGCTTCACCAAGTTCAGCAGTTTTTACCGTTTCGTCTGACTATCGTTGACCTCTTTCACTTGTTTCAGTCATCGCCTTCGTTGCCATTCGACACGCGACTGCGATTCCATCGTTTCCCACGTCCATCAGTCTTTCCCGCATTTCCGAAGATTCCTTCACTACATTTTTCATAAACAACGAAAATTTCCGTTCGTATCGAGTCGTTCTCTCTAAACAAAAATGTGAAGCTAATATTCGAGAAAATAAGTCGAACATTTTTTTTCCACTATTTGGAAATATTTTGTTTTCTCAATCGAGCAGCTTCCTGCTCCCTCGAGGGTGGCGGTTAATATTCCGAATAACCAAATTGTCGAACAGCTAATAATTCGGAATGTTGGTATTCATAAAATTAAATAAAAGAAAAGTAAGAAAGTCGAAATGAAATTTTTCAAATGACTA
Source organism: Hyposoter didymator (assembly GCA_037952995.1). Lineage (NCBI taxonomy): Eukaryota > Metazoa > Arthropoda > Insecta > Hymenoptera > Ichneumonidae > Hyposoter > Hyposoter didymator. Next base: position 2,037,443 of record JBAJMU010000002.1, on the reverse strand, counting down.
AAAATTCGAAATACAAAATAGCGAACGTCAAAAATGGCGAACGTCAAAACGGCGAGCGCCAAAATAACGAATTCTATTCTATTCTATTCTATTCTATTCTATTCTAGCGTTCGTTATTTTGGCGCTCGCCGTTTTGACGTTCGCCATTTTTGACGTTCGCTATTTTGTATTTGGAATTTTTAGTCACTTGAAAAATTTCATTTCGACTTTCTTACTTTTCTTTTATTTAATTTAATGAATACCAAAATTCCGAATTATTAGCTGTTCGACAATTTGGTTATTCGTAATATTAACCCCCACCCTCCCTCGACTTCGTACCGAGACTCGATCGGTATCCCACACCCAAAGACCCGTCGAAGCGATTCTCTCTTTTCACTTTTTTATTTACCAAAATTAAAAATTCCAAGCCCGAGCGATCTGTGGCGCGAGAATGTGAAGAGAGTGAGTGAGAATTGTTGTGAATGTGTGGCTCAACGTGTATCTCGTTGGCCGCGAAATTCGACAGTCGTGTCACGCTCGATAACGAAGACTCAACGTTCTTATAATGGGAGAAATCCCTCCGTGTCGTTTGTTTCCGCAGGTGTGGTTCAGCAATCGTAGAGCAAAGTGGCGCAGGGAGGAAAAACTTCGAAACCAGAGAAGAGCTGCTGTCGATCAGGTTGTCGGAGGCGGGACACCTGGCGGTGGAAGTGGAACGGCGGCACCTGCGGCAGGCGCTGCGACACCGAGGATACCCTTGAACGCTGGCTTCAATGCGATGTATTCTTCGATACCACAGCCGATCGCGACGATGCCTGACACTTACGGGTATTTAAAACTTCAAAATTCTATTTACTGAGTTTTTTTTTTTCGCCGAGTCGTTTAACAATTTTTCGTGGATTCCAAAGTGATTAAAAAAAAAAAAGAAAAAAAACGCTGAAAATTAAGAGTTGTAAATTTCTTCCTGAAAATTTAGCACGATGCTCAATGCTTTCTCTGTGAGGAAGCCAATATGAAATTTTTAGTATTTAATAAAATGTTGACTGATTTGTCGATTTTTTCCTTTTTTCAAAAACAATTTCGACAACTTTTCGGGAAAGTACAGACTCCCACACAATATTTTACAAAATTTGCAGAAACTAAATCGATTAGCCGATTTTTCAAAAAACTCAGATTTTCATAAACTTCGAAAAATCATAAAATTTAAATCGTTCAACCGATATTTTCCAAATTCAATACCAACCTTCCCATTATGATACTCTATTTGTATAAAAAAAATGAGTAATGAATCTTAAAATTTGCGGAAGTTAGAGCGTCGACGACCTTTTTTCGAAAATTTCAAAATTCCGTAAAATTCGTAATTTTCTACCAATTTCAACAAAATTCACAGAGAATGAAGAGCTTGTATAGATCAACATCTGTGCGAAACGGGAGGCCTGTAGCTCAAACCGTTCTCGAGTTATCAACGTTTGAATTTTACAGTGCCAGAACATACACACACACCCACATTCGGACATTTTGTCTAGACACGATTTTTCGATGTTTCGGGATATTTAAAGCACATTGACATTAAAAACTGGGGAAAAAAAATGTTCACACTCACAAAGCTTCCTCTATGAGGGAGTAAAATTGAAGAAAAAAAAAAAAAAACATGAAATGGAATGAAAAATTAATTAACAATCTTGTAAATTTTTCATTCGGTTTTAGTTCAATGTCAGGGAGTCTCGGTGGGTCGATGGGCGGTAGCTGCCTTCAACAACGAGCGGAGGGTTATCCCGCTTACGTATTTCACGAGCCACTTCATTCGCTAACTCAATCGTACTCCCACGCTCATACAACAGCGGCACACTCGCAACCCCATCGGGGAATACCGACTTCTCATGGCGGTACACCGACTACACCAGGGGGACAGCCTGCTGGTCCAGGCGGGGCGCCCTATCAACCAACCACTTCGACTGCTACCGGTAAGTTCATAACAAAATAATAACGTTACAAGCCTTCCTAACAATAAACCACCCTCGTACCAAACACCCTCCGAAAAACAACGAACCCAATCCTCATTTTACGCTTCGATACATTTTTTATAATTACTATTCAAGCGAAAAATCAAACTCAAGTTTCATTTCATTTTCTACACAAAAACATTTCGTTGGACAAAAAATCATTTTCCACTCGTGCGTTTCCTCGATAGTTTTTATATTTTTTCACATTTTTTTCTTGGATTTTACAATTTCGTACTTTTGGCCCACTAATTCGTAATATCTGGGTCCCGGAGACCCCGAGGACCCAAGTTCAGATTCACACACACACGAGACAATCCCCATCGCTCGAAGGACCAACTGAACGGGTGGGGGTTAATATTACGAATAACCAAATTGTCGAACAGCTAATAATTCGGAATTTTGGTATTCATAAAATTAAATAAAAGAAAAGTAAGAAAGTCGAAATCAAATTTTTCAAATGACTAAAAATTCGAAATACAAAATAGCGAACGTCAAAAATGGCGAACGTCAAAACGGCGAGCGCCAAAATAACGAATTCTATTCTATTCTATTCTATTCTATTCTATTCTAGCGTTCGTTATTTTGGCGCTCGCCGTTTTGACGTTCGCCATTTGTGACGTTCGCTATTTTGTATTTCGAATTTTTAGTCACTTGAAAAATTTCATTTCGATTTTCTTACTTTTCTTTTATTTAATTTTATGAATACCAAAATTCCGAATTATTAGCTGTTCGACAATTTGGTTATTCGTAATATTAACCCCCACCCCAACTGAACATGTTTGTTTTTTTTTTCCAATGAGCTCTCGAAAAATTGAAAAAACTTTTATTTCGTTGCTCTCGCTATTTACCTAAAACATTTTAAAAGTAGCGATTTCTATGTACGAGCGAATCACGAATGACGATGTTTAAGCCATTCGTACAACGAGAAAATCTTGTAACGTGTGTGTAATCCGTGCAACGATGCATTTGGTGAATGGGAAACATGTGAGTCATTATAAACTTGCAAAAGCTCGATGCACATACAAGTCGTGAGGAAACTCAGGAGGGAAATACGAAAGAGGTGCAAGAGAGAGAGAGAGAGAGAGAGAGAGAGAGAGGGAGAGAAAGAGAAGCCCACAAGCGATTTATCGCAACATGCAGCACCGGAAGTTTTCTCTCTGGGGTTTCAAGTGGGAAAACCAAAGAGAAAGTGAAAGAAGAAGAGAGGAGATGCCAAGATATATAAATCGAGTTATTCTGGCTCGACAAAGCCGAGTGTCGACTGTTTAATTTCGTGTGAAGATTGTCGCAATTTCCTAAAATGTAAAATAACAAGAAAAATCAAAAAATTCATTAAAAATAATATTAAAAATATTTAAAAATTCGTACAAAGTTTAAAAAAAAATGTGAGCAGTGCTAAAATCGAGAAAAAGGGAGATGAGGTCAGAGGAAATGAAAAAAAAATGCTCGTCCTCAATTTTTTAGTCCTGCTTCGTACAGTATTCGTAGATTCGACGACGTGCCAACTGGCAAATGAGTTCTGCCTCAAAAACCGTGAAATTGTATCGCCCCCTAATTTGCTTAATTTCAATGAATCGTGCAATTTCAAGAACAATAAAAAAAAAAAAAAATATCGTTTACTTTTGGCACGAAGACTTTTCCGTTTTCCGGATATGTCGAGAAAGTTCAAATTAAATTCAAATTCCTCAAACAGATTTGGACAAAAATGAGATGGAGAATTATCATTAAAACTGCAACATTGGAAAATGAAATAACAAAATTTCATTGCATCCAATGATCCAATGACTCAGGAAGATGAGCAAAGAAAAAAAAATTCCATCGCAATACATCGCTGGATATTGCACCGAAATAAATAAAAAAATTAAAAAATTCCTCCCACGTGGAATATTTTGAGGAAACGGTCGTCAGTTCTTTACGATCGTGGTAATAATTATTTATTTTTATTTTTTCATCAAAAGTTTGAATGATATGGGTCTGGGCTCGAGAGAGGAGAGTCGTGCGAGGAAGATAAATCAGAGGGAGAAGAAAATCGAGAGGGATGAGAGAGGAAAGGACGTTCTATTTCGTTGTTGCGATTCCGATCGAACTCTGTGTAGTCTTTCGACGCGGAATTCGCACAGCTTTGCAGCGAAGAAGAATGAGTGGAATAAAAAATACACGAAGCAGTGAAAACAGTAGAAAAATACACAGACACGTGAAAATGTAGCAAGAGAGAGAGAGAGAGAGAGAGAGAGAGAAAGAAAAAATGGCTCGTGGCATCGGAGCGCCGAGTGCGCCTCTGGTGGATTGTGAAAGGATTTTAAAACAAATCTCACGNGCAAGAGAGAGAGAGAGAGAGAGAGAGAGAGAGAGAGAGAGAGAGAGAAAAAATGGCTCGTGGCATCGGAGCGCCGAGTGCGCCTCTGGTGGATTGTGAAAGGATTTTAAAACAAATCTCACGCGAATCGGTATTCGTATTGATGTAGGTTGCTCTAGTTGAATCGAAGAATCGGGGCTTGTTCGGCGGTTTTTCAGGTCTGTTCCCTGCTCCGCTCTGGTGTGTTGGTTGAATTTTCCATTTTCTCTTGATTCCCCTTTCGCCCAGCTTTGCCCCTCTCACTGCTCTCCGCACCGACTGACCCCCTGCTCGCCGCCCTTCGCTCGCCTCCTCTTCTTTTCTACTTTTTATTTCTCACGCATACGAAAATACACACACGAGCACGAGAGACTTTTTCAGGGCGCATTCCTATACATCAGACTCGCCGCATAGGTTCACGATGCTTCTCTCTCTCTCTCTCTCTCTGTCACGAGATTCGCGTTTAGTGAAAGCCGCCGGGCTCTTTAGGAGAGGGTGAAACTCTCTCTCCTTTTGTCTCTTTCTTTCCTTTCTCTCCTTTCGCTCTCGCTCCCTCGCTCGCGCTTTATCGCTGTCCTGGTCTACAACCCTCTTCACTTCGACGTCCTCGATTTTGTGGCGCGTCTCGCGCTCTGTGGTGCACAGGGGTTGAATGGAAAATGTTGGAGATGGGTTGGGTCTCGCCTCGGCTGGGCGAGCGCTCAATAACGTGCGAACCGAAAGGGGAGGAAATACGATGGGAGGAAGCAGCCACCAGGAGGAGAAAGCATAGCGCGCGTATACGTATCCATAGGATTCGAGTGGAACACGCTCGAATGATGGAACAACCCCCTTCACTCCTTCGTCCATATCTTTATATACGTAACTCCCGCCCTCCCCTCTCCGCCATAACTCTCACTTCCGTTGCTCTCGTAGTATTATCAAACCCACAACCGAATTTTTCTCATCGGCCCAAATGTCCGATTCTTTATCCAAAATATTTCAAAACAATTGCCCGCGATCACGGGCGTCAACTTGAAACTACATTTTTTCCCCCGGCCTGCAGATAAACGTCGCAAATTGTCATTCACCATTCACTATAATGAAGATTTCAAATTTCGTTTAATTATCAACATTTTTCAGATATTTACGAAATTTTTGCTTCATGTACAACAAAAAACAGCTACAGATTTTTTTTAAAGGTATAACTATCGCAGAATGGGTTGATTTAGGATTTTCTTGAAATTTAGTGTAAATATTCTTGACATTAAAACCAACAACTTTCCTATGAGACGAAACATTTTCTGCCGTCTAGAATTTGAGATATTTCATTTCCAATTTTATATTTTTCCCATTAAACGCATGTAAATTCAAGTCGCGTTTCTTTTGTTTTTTCTTGCAAATTTTTTAACGAAACGTCACTTCAATTTACATGCGTTTAGATGGGAAAAATATAAAATTGGAAATGAAATATCTCAAATTCTAGACGGCAGAAAATGTTTCGTCTCATAGGAAAGTTGTTGGTTTTAATGTCAAGAATATTTACACTAAATTTCAAGAAAATCCTAAATCAACCCATTCTGCGATAGTTATACCTT
>JBAJMU010000002.1:1981881-2004058 GCA_037952995.1 Hyposoter didymator | reverse complement strand
ACTTCAATTTACATGCGTTTAGATGGGAAAAATATAAAATTGGAAATGAAATATCTCAAATTCTAGAGGGCAGAAAATGTTTCGTCTCATAGGAAAGTTGTTCCTTTTAATGTCAAGAATATTTACACTAAATTTCAAGAAAGTCCTAAATCAACCCATTCTGCGATAGTTATACCTTAAAGGGCCCTCCTAATTGCCCACATTCTTTGCTCCGCGGAAAAAAGCATTTGCACTCATTAATCCGGTGTTTTTTTTCGTCGAGAATAAATTTTCAACTCTTTCTGCTAAAATGGCTGTCAGCACAGAGAGCTTTGGAAATTCTTGACAAAATTATTTGGAAACTGTCAGTTTTGTCTCGCGATAGAGTATTTTTCTCTAGATCGAATTTAACGCAAGACCCACGACGAAATTTCGAAATATTTGAAGCCAAAAAAATGATAAAAAATTTACTGCAATTGTTAGAAACAATTGAAACTTTTTAAATTTTAACTTTACGCTTATCCGAGCGTGGCGAATGGAAAGAAAACGTGGAGGCTAGTACGTATCATTTTCCTCATCTCCTCTTGGTCGCAGAGGAAACTATCGATTGATGCTTCACCAACCCATCCCTGAAAAAAACATCAGCCGCACTTTCGCTCAGTCGCACACGGATACACGCACTTTCTCGCTCCATCTTTTTCTCCACACCGATCCGTTTCTATCACTTTTCCTTTTCTCCTTCAGTCCACTTTTTCCTCCGAGCAGAATTCTCGCGCAGCCTAGTTTTTCTTCCCTTACTCTCGATTACCTAAAGTCCGAGAGGGTGTGAGCGAACGACCTGAACCGCCTGCTGCTCGAAAACCGGTGCAAAAGCCTTGCGTGAAAAGCGACAAACTTTGTCTCCTTTCCTTCAACTAATTCGAACGAACCAAAACGAAAAAAAGCTCCGTCGTGTCTTGAGTCACATGCAATTTTTATAGAAAAAGAGAGAAAAAGCTCCGTCGTGTCTTGAGTCACATGCAATTTTTATAGAAAAAGAGAGAAAAATAAAATCTACACGAAACACACGACATCATCGAAATTATGGAAATGTTACCATCTCACAAAAATTCTTCCCGAAAAAGTGTCAATGTCTTCAATTTCAATTCCCAGCCATTCATGATATTTGGAGGTTTCGGAATATCTACATTGTTTAGAAATACAAAGTTTTCGTAAGCAAACAATTGTTTGTGAAAAATGAGAATTGAGTAAAAATCTGCCTGATTTTCTGAAAATTTTCGTTATTTCCAAAAAAGTGTGTTCGTCTTGAATCAAAATTCCCAGCCATTCATGATATTTGGAGGTTTCGGAATATCCACATCGTTTGGAAATACAAAGTTTTCGTGAGCAGACAATTGTTTGTGAAAAATGAATATTGAGTAAAAATCTGCCTGATTTTCTGAAAATTTTCGTTATTTCCAAAAAAGTGTGTTCGTCTTGAATCAAAATTCCCAGCCATTCATGATATTTGGAGGTTTCGGAATATCCACATTGTTTGGAAATACAAAGTTTTCGTGAGCAGACAATTGTTTGTGAAAAATGAATATTGAGTAAAAATCTGCCTGATTTTCTGAAAATTTTCGTTATTTTCAAAAAAGTGTGTTCGTCTTGAATTTAAATTCCCAGCCATTCATGATATTTGGAGGTTTCGGAATATCCACATTGTTTGGAAATACAAAGTTTTCGTAAGCAAACTATTTTTTGTGAAAAATGAATATTGAGTAAAAATCTGCCTGATTTTCTGAAAATTTTCGTTATTTCCAAAAAAGTGTGTTCGTCTTGAATCAAAATTCCCAGCCATTCATGATATTTGGAGGTTTTGGAATATCTGCATTGTTTGGAAATACAAAGTTTTCGTAAGCAAACAATTTTTTGTGAAAAATGAATATTGAGTAAAAATCTGCCTGATTTTCTGAAAATTTTCGTTATTTCCAAAAAAGTGTGTTCGTCTTGAATTAAAATTCCCAGCCATTCATGATATTTGGAGGTTTCGGAATATCCACATTGTTTGGAAATACAAAGTTTTCGTAAGCAAACAATTGTTTGTGAAAAATGAATATTGAGTAAAAATCTGCCTGATTTTCTGAAAATTTTCGTTATTTCCAAAAAAGTGTGTTCGTCTTGAATCAAAATTCCCAGCCATTCATGATATTTGGAGGTTTCGGAATATCCACATTGTTTGGAAATACAAAGTTTTCGTAAGCAAACAATTGTTTGTGAAAAATGAATATTGAGTAAAAATCTGCCTGATTTTCTGAAAATTTTCGTTATTTCCAAAAAAGTGTGTTCGTCTTGAATCAAAATTCCCAGCCATTCATGATATTTGGAGGTTTCGGAATATCCACATTGTTTGGAAATACAAAGTTTTCGTAAGCAAACAATTGTTTGTGAAAAATGAATATTGAGTAAAAATCTGCCCGATTTTCTGAAAATTTTCGTTATTTTCAAAAAAGTGTGTTCGTCTTGAATCAAAATTCCCAGCCATTCGTGATATTTGGAGGTTTCGGAATATCCACATCGTTTGGAAAAACAAAGTTTTCGTGAGCAAACAATTGTTTGTGAAAAATTCTTTTTCTAAGAATTTTCGTTATGTTCCCTTCGTTTTTACGGGGAGTCTAAGAAAAACTTTTTTTTTTTTCAAAAGCTGAGTTTTAGCGGCGATGTTGGCCGTATAGTATGAATCCTGGAAATAATTGGATGTCGAAAAAACGATTTAACCATAAGAATGAAAGTGACCCTTAACCTGGCAAGAACATGACCCGTAGATTTTTTGTTCCTCGTCTTGATAGACGAATTTAATGTAGGACCCTTTCGGGGATATTGTATTAGAGCTTTTCCCTCAACCGAACGTTTTATGCCAGTGGTGGCCACCAGCATCTCGTTGAGCTTAATTAAGTTTTGGAAAGACGCGGTCGTAAGGAAGAAAAAAATATCGGGATAGGAAAAAATATTGGCTGTTAAGGTTGCTCGCGATGGATGCTCTTGATGCTTGGAAGAAAAAGCGAAGAAAAAAAGAAGCACATGGCATATCGCATGAATGACTCTCGTAGGTCCTGACAAGTGCGTGTAAAGGTACTTATTGTTTGTATGCCAGTCTGCAAAGGGAGGAGACTGGTGCAGTTGTACAGAGACAGCCCGCGATGTCCTTTTTACTGACAGTCTTCAGAGTTTAATTAAGGAACTCGGACGAGTGGCTTGTGGCAGTGCGATGAATGAAAGAAAGTCAAATGCCCCTTCCCCCGCGCGATTATATATATATAGACGACACTTGCAGTCGACGTCAAGTCACCCTTGCGCCAACTCAACCTTGGAGTGCCCACATACTCTCTATCAGCACGCACATACGTGGCTCAATGTGCGTTTGTGTGGACAAAAACGAAGATAGGAAGCAGGAGAGCAGTACTTTCTCGTTGCCCCAAGGGTGGGAGGTATTTTTACGAGCTTTGTCAAAAGGTACAAGTTGTTTTTTTATCTTTTTTTTTTAAAACCCGATCTTGAAACACGAGGAAAGTGTATGTACGAAGGGAGGCTTAACAAGTATACTGAATTTCAAGAGTCGCATTCAATTATTGCTGTGAATATCCACTTTATTATGAAAAAGTGTTTCCATTCATTGCGAGGATGAGCGTCGTTTCTACACTTGCCAGCAATCCTTCAAACACATATTTCCACTCATTTTTCTTTGCATTCGAGCAGAGAGCTCAAAAAAGCCAACACACTTGGTTCTAATCAACAGTCTGCACCTGATGAAAAACGGGTGGGGGTTAATATTACGAATAACCAAATTGTCGAACAGCTAATAATTCGGAATTTTGGTATTCATTAAATTAAATAAAAGAAAAGTAAGAAAGTTGAAATGAAATTTTTCAAATGACTAAAAATTCGATATACAAAATAGCGAACGTCAAAAATGGCGAACGTCAAAACGGCGAGCGCCAAAATAACGAATTCTATTCTATTCTATTCTATTCTATTCTATTCTAGCGTTCGTTATTTTGGCGCTCGCCGTTTTGACGTTCGCCATTTTTGACGTTCGCTATTTTGTATTTCGAATTTTTAGTCACTTGAAAAATTTCATTTCGACTTTCTTACTTTTCTTTTATTTAATTTTATGAATACCAAAATTCCGAATTATTAGCTGTTCGACAATTTGGTTATTCGTGATATTAACCCCCACCCATGAAAAACAAAGAGAAACAACATGACTGAATGTCGAAAAATCGTTCACCTTTCTACTTTCGAAATTAAAGCTCAAAGTTGCAAAAATCTCTGAGGATTCGAATTTACTGAGTGTGGAAATTGACATGCAAGCTCGTTCCAAGTAAAAACTGGTGCCGGAAAGAATCGCTCTTTGCATTCTCGCAGAGAGCTCAAAAGAGCCACCACACTTGGTTCTAATCAACAGTCTGCACCTGATGAAAAACAAAGAGAAACAACATGACTGAATGTCGAAAAATCGTTCACCTTTCTACTTTCGAAATTAAAGCTCAAAGTTGCAAAAATCTCTGAGGATTCGAATTTACTGAGTGTGGAAATTGACATGCAAGCTCGTTCCAAGTAAAAACTGGTGCCGGAAAGAATCGCTCTTTGCATTCTCGCAGAGAGCTCAAAAGAGCCACCACACTTGGTTCTAATCAACAGTCTGCACCTGATGAAAAACAAAGAGAAACAACATGACTGAATGTCGAAAAATCGTTCACCTTTCTACTTTCGAAATTAAAGCTCAAAGTTGCAAAAATCTCTGAGGATTCGAATTTACTGAGTGTGGAAATTGACATGCAAGCTCGTTCCAAGTAAAAACTGGTGCCGGAAAGAATCGCTCTTTGCATTCTCGCAGAGAGCTCAAAAGAGCCACCACACTTGGTTCTAATCAACAGTCTGCACCTGATGCAAAACAAAGAGAAACAACATGACTGAATGTCGAAAAATCGTTCACCTTTCTACTTTCGAAATTAAAGCTCAAAGTTGCAAAAATCTCTGAGGATTCGAATTTACTGAGTGTGGAAATTGACATGCAAGGTCGTTCCAAGTTAAAACTGGTGCCGGAAAAAATCGCTCTTCTCACAAATCGCGTGTGTACTTAACTGCGAGAGTATGGCATTCAGGCTGAAACGTCAACCTGCTGTGCAAGAGGGAGGTTTGTGTGCACGCGCTAAACAAACGTTGGAGCAGAACGACGGAGTAGAGAATCGGATGAAATGAGAGACTGCGGCACTTAAGAGCTCATGCCGGTTGTACGACATTCACCACGTCAAAGAGGCATCGGCAAACTTATAAGAAGTCCTGGCATGAGTAACTATATTTATACATATGAATGTACGTGGCCCATACACGCCCAGCGAAAAGCAACGACAAGGGAGAGCACGTGCCGTCCCAAGTGATTTCTGCGGGGGGCGTATGACTTTATCGTACGATATGCCGTTATCCTATGCGCAAGAAAGCAGAGAGAGAGAGAGCGCGCGAGTTTCATGTTTTTATCAACCGCAATGAGCGACAACTTCTCAGCGCCCTCTCGTTTCGCCTTTTTTTATTCTTTCTCATTATGTGTACGCACCCGTAACGAAAGCTCTCGTCAAATGCATTGGCATTCAGTCGCCGAACGTTTTGATGTTCGTCACAATAGATCAGAAGAAATATACCGCGAATTTACGCACACGCCGCAGCTTCTTTTTCAACCTCTTTATTTTTATCGTTATTTACGTACTTAGCCAACAACGAAAGTCACATTGACTTGGATGATGAGTTTTCACAAGAATGAACCGACTAACGAGGCAGAACCTATTTGCACTAGTGCGTCAAAAAGCTTCATAATGAAATGTCGGGTCAAGTAGACCCGGTGCGGAGGGAAAAAACATTATTATCCGAGAAATTTTATTGATTCGAGTCAAAATGACATTCTGGCGAGGCTCGAGGGTTTGGCAAACATTATATTTCCTAATATTTCCAGGACGTTATTATTGGCGATACTCAATACCTTGATGAGAATACTCCGTCACTTTCATCAAAACTGTAAACACGCTTTTTCGTTTGGGATATTTGTACAGGTTTTAAAAAACATTGCTACTGCTTGAAAGATTTTTATTGAAAAAATTCGCGTGCCTGCTCCGTTTCCCACAGATTCCGATTGTATTCACACTACCAATCACCACCATACGATTTTCTGTCGGAAGACGATCATCGCACTGAAATTCTTTCAACAGTCAAATACTCGGCTGGTTGGCTGTACTTCCTGAGCTTCATTTTTTCTTTCATGTTTATTAAATAAACGATTACTAAACATTTCGGCATACTGATTCGTGCTATTTCTATTTTTTTATACCCACAGGTCAATCAACATGAAATACTTGTCTTTTTATCGGCATAAAAAATTTTAGTGCACAAGATCATTTGCTTTTTAAATCTTAAATAAATAAACTTTCTTTATATTTTTTCCGTCCCCACGGCGTTAGGGGCCCTGGTTTCTCCATTTTTTGTTTCATTCAGAAAGATTTTCGTCCATTCGTAAATGTGCGTAAGTTGGGTGGATGGATTTTCGTAGAGGGACTGTATAATCGACACGCAACAAATAATGCACGATGGATTCCTTTCGATGTTAAGCTTTATTACATAAACGCTGCTACTTCATAACTCGCTGTCAGCATATTTTATTTCGCCCCCTCTCAAGTCTGCAGGCTCCTCCAATTAAATCGATCGCGTGCGATAGAGACACTTGGATATGGTAGAGACATTGGTTTAGGTGTATGAATGAAAGAGACGAGGGTTGATCGTATTTGTAGGTCCCAGTGTGCTCGGTTATGGGAGAAAGACAGGCGCGGATCGTCTGAGAGAAAGTGTGCGGTTTGAACAGTGGATTGGAGTGAAGTAAAGGGGTCAGAAGTCGCGAGTAAACAGAAGTTACGTTACTTGGTGTGGTTTATAGAGACAGGGGCTTTGCTCTCGAGGGAGCTGGGGTGCTGATGTATATCCCCAGGATATTTGTCCTCCTCTGTGTCCCCGTGACGTCCTGCTTCTGTATAGTTTATCCATAACGCTTTATCGGGACTATCAAGTTGGGCGGAGTCGAGCAATTGACGCAAAAACACAATAGCTCGTTTATCGAGAGAAAATAATAACATGTGTCGAAAGGGATATTCAATATCCTGTGACGACCATGTTGATGATGGGGAGACCAGGATCATCAACGAAATATGTGCTAATGTTGTGTAAGCATAAGTTTCATTCATATCGAGCTCCGATCCAATAATACTCGGTCAACTATGGCCCACCTTTAATTTTGACATGTTTTCTTCATCAATGAGCTGGGGCGAAGCGTTCCGGAATGAATTCGGGTGGGGGTTAATATTACGAATAACTACATTGTCGAACAGCTAATAATTCGGAATTTTGGTATTCATAAAATTAAATAAAAGAAAAGTAAGAAAGTCGAAATGAAATTTTTCAAATGACTAAAAATTCGAAATACAAAATAGCGAACGTCAAAAATGGCGAACGTCAAAACGGCGAGCGCCAAAATAACGAACGCTAGAATAGAATAGAATAGAATAGAATAGAATAGAATTCGTTATTTTGGCGCTCGCCGTTTTGACGTTCGCCATTTTTGACGTTCGCTATTTTGTATTTCGAATTTTTAGTCATTTGAAAAATTTCATTTCGACTTTCTTACTTTTCTTTTATTTAATTTTATGAATACCAAAATTCCGAATTATTAGCTGTTCGACAATTTGGTTATTCGTAATATTAACCCCCACCCATGAATTCGTTGATGCACTGGTTCTGAAATTTTTTTAAAAATCCTCGATATTTTGTTGAATACGTAAAACTAAATATTTTTTCGATAATTTCAACATTTTCGTTATTTTGGCAGTATATTTGGTTTTTAATGGAATTGTCATCGAAATTTACGAGTGGAACGACAAAAATTTCCTTCCGAAGAGACTTTCTAAAATATTTCTTGCTGCGATGTCACAATTTTTGTGATTATTCAAACAAAACGTTTAGTCGAACGCAAAGAACAAAATATCCATCTTTTTCAACAAAATTTTTTTTTTGCAAAAAGAGCAAAAATGACTTGAGCCTGCAAAGACTTTTGGTAGTCGATTCAGTGTTTTTGGTATGATGATGAAATCAACGTAATTATCATAGGCGTTGCAACAATTGAAATCTCATTAATGAGTTGACGCGAACCAAGTACGACGCACACCGGAATATCAACCCCGTCGGCGTAATCGTGAACTCTCGTACTCAATCATTTATATTAACTATATGTTCCGCAGAGTTTCTCAGGCGAGAACGCTGAGACCGCGAGAAACTCGTCGCACACTAAGATATTAGTTACCATGAGTCAACATGAATTCTTGATTGCGGAAATGAGGCTGTCGTACTCTCTCTCTCTCTCTCTCTCTCTCTCTCTCTCTCTCTCTCTCTCTCTCACACACACACACTGTACATTGACAATTTCTCTCACTGTCTCGATGAGCGGACATCACTAGCTGACAACTGAAGAAGGGACGTCGTTAAGACTACACAACATCATAGTGTGGGAGGAATTCAAGTTCTACGCGGATAGTTAAGTGAGATGGGGTCAAGATACGTTGTTCTCTGGTGGAGCGCAGTTCGTTTCAATAAGTTTGTAAATAATTAATGCCACATGTGCAGCAGTAATGTTAGAATTCTTAAGGTTCCTATTTCGCTGATTATTTGGCCTGCGACAGTCACCGTTCAGAATATTTCAGAAAGAACTTTTATACGCAATTTCAATCACTCAAGCCTTTGAGACAAAATCTTTTTTTCAATGAACAACCCGTTCTGACTTATTTGCACTAAAAACAACATTTTGTTGGAAAAGATCGAGATTTTGTTCGATACGTCCAACTAAACGTTTTTTCGAATAATCCCAAAAATAATGTCAATGCAGCAAAAAAAATTTTTAGAAAATCTCTCCCGACACCAATTTTTGTCGTTCGAATCGTAAATTTAGCTGACAATTCCATTAGAAACCAAATATACTGCGAAAATAACGAAAATTTTGAAATTAAAAATAAATATTTGGCTGACCGCATTCAACAAAATATCGACGATTTTTGACAAAATTTTATTTTCAGTGTGGGAATGCTCACGTCGAATAGTTTTTTTTTTTTTCAAAACTTGATGCTCTTTCGTTCCAATTCGCCAACAGCCTGTCGCGTGTTCCAAATCGCTTCTGTAAAATTTCCTCTTTTTACTGTTTTGCAGTTTACGCCGGGGACCCGGAGCTAACGTGCAAGATGCAAGTGGTTATTCGTCACTTCATCACGCTGCCCTCAATGGACACAAGTTTGTATTCCCATCACGTAGCATTCGATTTTTATTTTTTTTTATTTTTACGTGCACCTTTGAAGAAATACAATAAAATATTTGGTCACGTATTTTTGACCGATCCTGCAGGTATAGAAAAAAAAAATACAGTAATACCTGAGTCTTTGTACAGCCAATGATCAGCATCAAATTTCATGGTTTGTTGCACCTTTTTCTTCTGCATATGAAATCTAACAGTTTCGTGACTTGGCAAGGAATTTGAATCGAAGTAAAAATTAGAAACTTTGCAAACGGTTTTCACGTTCGAACTTACGAGGGGGATATTTGTTCGATCCTGAAATTTTAGGGACATCGTGAAACTGTTGCTGCAATACGAAGCCTCGACGAATGTGGTCGACGCGAAAGGCTCGTCGCCACTTCATTTGGCGGCCTGGGCAGGCGACGCAGAGATCGTGAGATTGATACTCAGTCAGGGACCCTCCGTGCCAAATGTCAATCTTGCGGTTAGTCATCGCAATTCGTAATCTATCGAATCTCCATTATTTGTAATCGATTGTTTCAAGTTTTCGATTTTTTCGACCATTCCAGACCAAAGACAATGAGACTGCGCTGCATTGCGCTGCCCAGTATGGCCACACGGAAGTCGTGGCGCAATTGTTGCAGTACGGATGCGATCCTGGCATCCGCAACAGCCGAGGCGAATCTGCTCTCGACCTTGCTGCCCAATATGGAAGGTAAAAATATTCACGAATTGAATTTTCCTCCAATTATGCTGAATCAATTAATTCAACGAGATTCTTCAAAATGAAAGAAAAAAAAAACAAAAATTCCCTGAAGACTGTTGTAAGGACGTTGTATGGCGACGGTCGAATCTCAATTTTTGTTTTCAGTTTTTCTTCCATACAAAATGGTTCGGGAGCCCAAATTTATTCACAAAAGTTGTTCCAAATTGACTAAAGAACAAAATACTCTCAATCCAAGATCGTTCGAGACAATTTGTAATTGTTACATAATAAACAAAATTTCGAAAAAAATTTACGACCGATTTTTCTGAAAATGTAGAAAAAGCTTCTTCGATGTTGGATAAAAGTGTGTGCAAAGTTTCAAGAGGCTTCACCATTTATAAATCGAAATATTTAATATTGAAAATTGCAAGTTTATACAAAAGTACGCACAAAATGGTTCGGGAGCCCAAATTTATTCACAAAAGTTCTTCCAAATTGACTAAAGAACAAAATACTCCAAATCCAAGATTTTTCGAGACAATTTGTAATTGTTACATAATAAACAAAATTTCGAAAAAAATTTACGACCGATTTTTTTGAAAATGTAGAAAAAGCTTCTTCGATGTTGGATAAAAGTGTATGCAAAGTTTCAAGAGGCTTCACCATTTATGAATCGAAATATTTAATATTGAAAATTGCAAGTTTACACAAAAGTACGCACAAAATGGTTCGGGAGCCCAAATTTATTCAAAAAAGTTGTTCCAAATTGACTAAAGAACAAAATACTCCAAATCCAAGATTTTTCGAGACAATTTGTAATTGTTACATAATAAACAAAATTTCGAAAAAAATTTACGACCGATTTTTCTGAAAATGTAGAAAAAGCTTCTTCGATGTTGGATAAAAGTGTATGCAAAGTTTCAAGAGGCTTCACCATTTATAAATCGAAATATTTAATGTTGAAAATTGCAACTTTTAACACGCGCTCTTATGAGAAACTTCTGAAAATAGTGATTTTTATAAATAAATATCTCGACTTGTACATGGTGAACTCTCGTAGAATTGCGCGAGCTATTAGAAGTCACTATTCTCTTCGTGTGATGGAAATTTGAAGGATCGATAGAAAATTTAGCATACAACGTCCTTAAGGAACCCTCGAAAAGATTCAATATCGTTTCCTGCACTTCCCCTTCAACCTTCTGTAAAGGTCATCCAATAGCAAGCTTGAAACGGCTGTTGCCCACATATTAAGAGCAAAGCATGAAAAAAAAGTGCAGCCAAGTGTTAAAACGGAAGGGTCCAACCCAGAGGGTTATTTATTGGCATATCACAATATTTCTGAAACGTGGATATCGGGCGACTTTATTGGCAGAACACCCTCGTTACGTTGGACAAAACTCACGCACGCAGAGCCAAGGAATTAGCACTGTAATAGAAAAATCATTCTATTCCCAGGCTCGGCATGTTTCCCGGCTTCGGAAATGCTTTTCTCTCGATCTGTGTGCAACTTCCTTCTGAATATTTTCCCCATGTCATCACTGCTCCATTCATCCTTTCATTCGCGAGGGTTATCACTTTTGTTTTTCAGACTGGAAACCGTACAGCTATTAGTCCGAACTCATCCAGAGTTAATTGAACCTTTGCGCAGCTCATCATCGTCTCTGATCTTTCCGCACACTCCGTTGCATCTTGCCTCTCGCAATGGTCACAGGTAATTTCTTAAATGACAATAAATCATTTTTACGACTAAAAAATGCCATTTGTGAATTTTGATAATGGACACAGACTCCACGATTAAAATCCAATGTATTTCTCAAGCCTCCGATTCTCATCCGATCATCCAGACCTACTGCCCGGACATGATACCAAAAAAAATGAAAACCATTTGTTTGAACGACTGCTGCGTTGCCGGTATCGTTCCGAACGACGTAAAAAAATTCAGGAGCTTAGTTGAAACCTTCCGGAATGAAAATATCAGCGCAAAATATTTTTATCAAATTTTCAAAATGGCGAAAAAAAATCATCAAGTAAATAATGCGTGAAAAAAAAAACAAATTGTTAAGAAATCCGATTTAGGGAACCAATAACTTACAGGAATTTTAGTTCAAAGTTGCCCTTGGGTCATTTTGACCCCAAGTGACCCCCGAGACATGCCCAGACAATTTTCACATTATTTCCAATTTTTTTTTCAAACCTTGCTCAAGGATCATTAGAATAATTTCGTACTCTTTCCTTCAATCGATACCAATGACGTTTCACTGCGAAAAGAAACGAAGAAAAAAAGGCATAACGAGTTGCTAGCATAGAGCTTAATAACGTTGACCTATTTTCTACGGGGATGGTTGGAAACAATTGGAGAAAGGGAATAATCCGAGAGAAGGGATATAGCGTGAAATCCAAGCATCTCGATCCTCTGTGCACTTGGATTTTCTCCTGTGGGCGATGAGCCTGAACTATATTGGAATCGGTCGAAATTCCCAGAGCTCATGCAGCATTTCACAGAGGCTCCATCACAACAGTTCTCTGTATATTGCTCTGCGTGTGTGTGTGTGTGTGTGTGTGTGTGTGTGTGTGTGTGTGTGTGTGTGTTTGGGCACATGGTACATAGGATCGTAGCAGGTTGGTCGAGATACAGAGAGAGCTCCATGTACTCGAGGATGACGACGACGTCGACGACGTGCTCGCTCGCGCGAATTCCTGATCGCTCTCCTATTAGGAGAATCGCATTAGACACGAGACGTTGAGTCTCTCCTAGCCCAAGATATTGGCTGTGAACGTGCGGAACCGTCAAACAGAAACCCTCCCAACGACCCTCGAGCTCTTCCGCGTACTAGTAGCCACGAGATACTCCGACGGATCCGTTCTTCAGATCCAACCTACCGGACGATGTCTTTGGTAATGGACTATGAAGTTTCACCAGAATTACGCAATATCCACAAGCGACCCACTTCCATTTGGTAGTTAACCGTGCATCCTGTTTTTTTTTCTTATCTTGCCATAACTCTATTTCATTTTTTCACCTTTTATCGGGTGGGGGTTAATATTACGAATAACCAAATTGTCGAACAGCTAATAATTCGGAATTTTGGTATTCATAAAATTAAATAAAAGAAAAGTAAGAAAGTCGAAATCAAATTTTTCAAATGACTAAAAATTCGAAATACAAAATAGCGAACGTCAAAAATGGCGAACGTCAAAACGGCGAGCGCCAAAATAACGAATTCTATTCTATTCTATTCTATTCTATTCTATTCTAGCGTTCGTTATTTTGGCGCTCGCCGTTTTGACGTTCGCCATTTTTGACGTTCGCTATTTTGTATTTCGAATTTTTAGTCATTTGAAAAATTTGATTTCGACTTTCTTACTTTTCTTTTATTTAATTTTATGAATACCAAAATTCCGAATTATTAGCTGTTCGACAATTTGGTTATTCGTAATATTAACCCCCACCCCTTTTATCACGTTGTGGATCGATCAATTTCTCGTGCGTCGATCATTAAATTCGAGTATGACTTCCGCAACGAATCCTCCGAAGTTTTGAAGCTTATGAGCCTGAAGTTTGCATCGACGCAGTGCCACTAAATGAAAAAAAAAAAAAAAAAATTAAAAAAATGATTCTGCACTTTTTTATTTGACAAATCGATTCGTGAGATTTAAAAAAGGTAAGAAAAAAAGTGAGAAAAAAAATTCGTTCCGGAAGAACCCAGTCCAGGGGGTTGAATTTTTTTTTTTCATTTCGTGGCATTGCGTCGATGCAAACTTCAGGCTCATTGAAGCTTCATAGGTCATGCCTAGTTGCAGGGTCAAAAAAAGTCGAAGGAATAGTTGAAATTTCGATTTTTTACAAAATGGCGGCGCTAAATAGAAAATATTTTTATTTTCCACTAAATTTTTTTCCTTCAAGTGATTATCTCGTGGGAATTTCGTCTCCAAAGGAGAGGAAATTACCTGCAGCTAATGTCTCATATTCACCCATTTTACAGGCAACAACGATTCCCCATGTATAATATTGACGGAGATAATCGATGCAGCGAGAATCGCGTTAAGTAGTGGTCGTTCTCGTTGCACATTGTTGTACAATGTGTACGATCCATAATCCGGGGAGTGAGCCTTTAAAATAATCTCTTGCGCCAATTTAAATGAGCAAATCGAAATCGCGCCACGACACTACATCCGTTACATACAGTAATCGGCTACGAATCAGTTGTGCGAATGGAGGGGCAGTGTGGGGTTGGATTTTGCTGGTCCTAGTGGCAGAAAATCGGCAGGGAGCGTAGAGAGAAAGATGAACGAGTGAAGGTTTGGAAAACATGTTTTTACGTATTACACTTCGGTATCGCATTTGCCCATATATACCAAAGCAATCGTCCGATTCGAGGCTATCCTCTCTGGCACTCATCCACACCGACATATCTCCGTAAACACATGCACCAACATTCACACAAGGTGGCCGATTGCTTTCGACGTAACGCATTCGGGGGGCGTCCGTTGGTGCAATAATCGTTTCAGCAACGCCTCGCTTATAATGCTCTGATCGGATCCCGATACAGATGGCTTGATGCCGGTGTAAGCATTCTATGGTTTTGCCATCCGATCAAATTCCGAGAGCAACACCAACCAACCGACATTTCGCCGGAATCTCTTTTTTCCCAAACAATCATTCCTGCCGCCTCCACTCCCCTCTTCTCTCCTTTCGAGCTAACATCCGGACACAAACGATTCTTCTTCGACACTCAATTGGCACGAGATTCTGTCCTTACGAGGTTCTGCATAGCGGAATAGATTCTCGATGTCTCCAATTTTTGTAAAATCCTGAATGCGAGAATACTGTTTCAGATTCCGATTCAGTGCCCCCCTGCACTTTTAATTCTGAATTTTTGGGACAAGGCCGTGGAATAATGTTCCCAACACGAATGTGGTACGAAAAGGACGTTGTATGCTAAATTTTCTATCGATAGAATTCTTTTCAATTCGCATCACACAAAAATAATAGTTTAAGAGGTTTCACCATGTAGGAGTCGAGATATTTATTTATAAAAATCACTATTTTCAGTCGTTTCTCTTAAGAGCTTGTGTCAAAAGTTGCAATTTTCAACATTAAATATTTCGATTTATAAATGGTGAAGCCTCTTGAAACTTTGCATACAATTTTATCCAACATCGAAGAAGCTTTTTCTACATTTTCAAAAAAATCAGTCGTAAATTTTTTTCGAAATTTTGTTTATTATGTAACAATTACAAATTGTCTCGAAAAATCTTGGACTTGGAGTATTTTGTTCTCTAGTCAATTTGGAACAACTTTTTTGAATAAATTTGGGCTCCCGAACCATTTTGTGCGTACTTTTGTGTAAACTTGTAATTTTCAATATTAAATATTTCGATTTCTAAATGGTGAAGCCTCTTAAAACTTTGCATACACTTTTATCCAACATCGAAGAAGCTTTTTCTACTTTTTCAAACAAATCGGTCGTAATTTTTTTTCGAAATTTTGTTTATTATGTAACAATTACAAATTGTCTCGAAAAATCTTGGACTTGGAGTATTTTGTTCTTTAGTCAATTTGGAACAACTTTTTTGAATAAATTTCGGCTCCCGAACCATTTTGTGCGTACTTTTGTGTAAACTTGCAATTTTCAATATTAAATATTTCGATTTATAAATGGTGAAGCCTCTTGAAACTTTGCATACAATTTTATCCAACATCGAAGAGCTTTTTCTACATTTTCAAACAAATCGGTCGTAATTTTTTTTCGAAATTTTGTTTATTATGTAACAATTACAAATTGTCTCGAAAAATCTTGGACTTGGAGTATTTTGTTCTTTAGTCAATTTGGAACAACTTTTTTGAATAAATTTCGGCTCCCGAACCATTTTGTGCGTACTTTTGTGTAAACTTGCAATTTTCAATATTAAATATTTCGATTTATAAATGGTGAAGCCTCTTGAAACTTTGCATACAATTTTATCCAACATCGAAGAGCTTTTGCTACATTTTCAAACAAATCGGTCGTAATTTTTTTTCGATATTTTGTTTATTATGTAACAATTACAAATTGTCTCGAAAAATCTTGGATTTGGAGTATGTTGTTCTTTAGTCAATTTGGAACAACTTTTTCGAATGAATTTGGGCTCCCGAACCATTTTGTATGTAAGAAAAACTAAAAAAAAGATTTAGATCTGACCGTCGTGATACAACGTCCGTAATGAGCGATGATGTTGAAAAGTTTTGACTGTCTTTCAAAGCTGATTGGACCTTGTGGTCTTGGCAGTATTGCCACAGCCAGAGCTGTCCACGATTCTTATCAAAGAGCAAACTCATGTGTCACTCGAATATGGAAGCTCAACTACGGAAATGAGCATTCGGGTGCGAATTAGGGTAAAAGGATTTTCAATATTTGTGAAGGATACATAGCGTATATTTAAGCGCGTACACATGCATGTCGACAAACGAAACGCCTCCGTTGTGGGGTTGGTCGGAGGAGGACGCACGAGTATATTGAGAGAAATAGAGAGCGGTGGAATAAGAGGAGGAGGAGGGAGAGAACTGTATCGAGTACTGAGAGCCAGAGGCGACGTGGGTATAATGTCAATTATCGGATTCAATATCGCTGCTCTTGGTAAGCCAGTACAAATACCCCTATGCTACGGTAACAACAACATAGGTGCATCGCCCGAATCCGATCCCAGCTTCAATCCTATCGCTCGATGGATGGCTGACGTTCTCTCCCGCTGCTTGATTCACTGCCGCTGGCATTATATTTCCTCCTCGTCATGTTCTCTCTCTCCCTCTCTCTCTCTCTCTCTCTCTCTCTCTCTCTCTCTCTCTCGTTCTCCATATAAATTCCTGGTCCCCAGTTTCACACCGTGGTTCCTGGACTGTCCGCCATTACCCCAACACGCGTATCGAGCTCATCCATTCCGATGGCTGTCGTTCTATGATGTTTTCCATACATCATGCTCTTCCCATTCACGTTTATCCCATCGGATATCTGCATCATTCTACCTTATTTTTTTCCATTGCTTTGTTTATGGAAGAACATAATCGATCTCACACGTAGAACGTGATTGTATAATCCCAAGGCCATGAGAAGACATTCGGAAGCATTTTTTTTTGCCTTTATGTTTCAAGGATTTTATCGCAATAAAAATCTGTTCAACCGGAAAATTCTTCGTTTTTTTTTCGTTTAAATAACAGAGCCGTCGTCGAAGTTCTTTTGGCTTCTGGCGTCGATGTTAATACCCGCACTTCAGCCGGTACGGCAATGCACGAAGCTGCTCTTTGTGGAAAGATGGAGGTTGTACGTGCTCTCCTTGATCGTGGTGTCGATCTTGGAATTCGTGACTCGCGTCAGAATACGGTGCTCGATCTACTCAGTCAGTTTCCACCTCACGTTACTCACGACATTACGGCCGTTATCAAAAGTAAGAACACACCCCCGAAAGGGAATTAATGTCATGATGAAAATGCCACTTTGATTGACATTTCACTCGAAATGTTAATTATTCAAATTCAAATTGAGAAGACTTGAAAAACAATAAATACCATTCCCCTTCAGGACATCGATCCTCGTCAGGGGTCGAGAGCGATGCCGACAGCGAAAATCTGCCACCCATACCGGTCCAAGGTGGCGATTCTCTTGGCAGTCCTTACGAAAATGTTCGACCTGGCGACGACATGTCACCGAGCGAAGGAACATCGCCCACGCAATGGCAATTCTATCACAAACCGCGAGACGATGATCGCAGAGTTTCCGGCACCTCGGTCATGTCCTTGTGAGTACTTTTCTGTCTGCCGCATTAATCAACTAATTCCGTTTGTTGCGGAGCTCAAACTTGTTACCTCACGATGCACCATTTCGTATTTCTACTTGTTGACACACATTAGCACGGACTTTGGATGCATGTATGACAAATTCTACACCACCTGATAAACAAAATTTCCTCCATTTATTAAAGAGAATTTATTTAGTTGATCTTCCGGCCAAGCAACTTTACGGAATGACATTTATACAGATTCACAATTAACCCTAGAGCGGTAACCTTATTTTGAAAAATTCATATCTATGGTAAAATTTAACGAAAAGGGTTGAACGGGTGGGGGTTAATATTACGAATAACCAAATTGTCGAACAACTAATAATTCGGAATTTTGGTATTCATAAAATTAAATAAAAGAAAAGTAAGAAAGTCGAAATGAAATTTTTCAAATGACTAAAAATTCGAAATACAAAATAGCGAACGTCAAAAATGGCGAACGTCAAAACGGCGAGCGCCAAAATAACGAATTCTATTCTATTCTATTCTATTCCATTCTATTCTAGCGTTCGTTATTTTGGCGCTCGCCGTTTTGACGTTCGCCATTTTTGACGTTCGCTATTTTGTATTTCGAANAGTCACTTGAAAAATTTCATTTCGACTTTCTTACTTTTCTTTTATTTAATTTTATGAACACCAAAATTCCGAATTATTAGCTGTTCGACAATTTGGTTATTCGTAATATTAACCACCACCCGGTTGAACTTGGGCTCATTCTTTTCATTTTTCGACCCTAACTTGCCACACCTCTGTACAATTACGTACTTCCCACCATGGGGTGGATTTGTACCCCAGTGACAAAAATTCTTATAAAAAATCAACTACTCAACATTTCGACTTGAAAATTTTTGTAGAACATATCGAAAGCTTTTTTTCAAAGATTGTCTACTTTATATAGCCAAATATTAAATTTAAGTACACTGAAAAAAATGATTATTTCCCTCTATGGGCCTGGGGCAGTTTGTATCGCAAGGTGGCGAGTTGGGGTCAATGCAGGATCATGTGAGCCTGGAGCGATTTTGCTTGAAGTGAAAAAATTGGTCAAGAATTCGGTAAAACGATAAATAACGGGAGAACGAAGGGAAAAAGGGCGCAGGATTCGCCTGGGGTAGTTTTTGACCCCAGGTTACCGTTGTAGGGTTAAGCACCCATGGCACATACTTTTCCACTTGTATATCCAAACGAAAAAAATTTTTTTACGAACAATGCGAAGTCATCTCATTAAGGTAAGTCCTGATGACGAGGTAACTGAGCAAAGCGAACGGCTGAACCGTGGCTCGCAGCTTGATAAGAAAAGAAAAGATGAAAATTTAGTACACGAAACTGTAGACAATATCGTCCAACTTCTGAGTACTTAACGCTGGGCGCGTACCAACCAACATCCCATCATCATACACAGCCAGAAAGATTAACAAAAAGAAAAGAGTTGTACACACATAAGTAGAAATATATAATCAGAGATATACCTTCATCTCCATTTTGCATCGTGCCCACCCTCGGCGTGTTACGCCCACTGAGTGCATACAGCGAGCAAGAGGAAGAGGGGGACAGCAGGGGAGCGTGTAAAAAAGAATAAAAAAAAAATGTATCCAACCAGGGAAAAGTAACTCCACAAAAAACCTCGTTCGGGATTCTCTTCCTTTTGGTGTCGACTTTTATTTCTCTCACTCGTTCTCTCTTGCCTCCTCATTTCTCATCCCCCTCGGCCTACTCGTATTTTTTTGTTGGTGCGGTTTTTAGCTGGCTCGTGGAGAGACCAGCGAAGGTTGGATTTGTAATATTTTCTGGAAACAGTCGATATGCCAGGCAGAGGGAAGAGGCTGTACCATCCTCTTCTCCCTCCCTCACTATCCATCTCCTTCTCCTTCTCCGGGCTTGGTTTTTTCTCCATCTCCGTCTTGCACTCTTCCGCCATGTTTAATATGGGAGATGTAGGCAAACAAAAGAGCCGATGTAGAACGAGCGCCGAGAGCATGTTGAATGAACGAGTGCCGAGAGTGCTTGGTGGATGTACGAAAAGAGAGCAGGTTTGAGGTTGCGAAAAAGGCGGAGAAGCGTCGTCGTGGTTTTCCTACCGGTGGTTGCTACCGTTCCTGCTGGTCCTCTGTGTGTATAACGTTGGGCGACGATGCTCCGCTATATGTGCTCAGGTCCAGAAGGGAAGTCGAAGGTGGAATAGGCCAGCGGCAACAGCAGAAACACCGGAGAGCAAGAGCGCTCCCTCTCTTTTCCTCCTTCTATTGCAACCCCAGCGTATTAAGCATCGCTTCGCTTGCTTTAATTTTCCTGATGTAGGCAGTGTGGGAGTCCGATGCTTGGCTCGGCCGACCACTCGCTCCTCGTCCGCGCCTCGGGTCACCCTCGCTTCTTCTCATTTCAAACGAGAGAGAGAAAACCAGACTCGCGAAACCCTCGTTCCTCGCCCAGCTATGCGTCCGTCGCTTCGCGTTCAAATGTTACGTGATTCTGCCAACGCTGTTTTCTCTCCTACTACACACTAGTCTCCGAATACCGTTAGACCCAGGGATTTCACTCCCGTCAAACACCCCACTGGCTCTCCTCATTCTCTCCGGGGTCTCTTGATATCCTGGAATACTCTGCTAAGCCACCAGCATCACCACCACCTCTAGCCTCTTCAACACCACCCATTACATTGCTGCACTAGGATCGGTTTATTCATTGGCTGGTCCGGTGGCAACCTCAGTATCCAACAGTTATTCCCTCGACGTTTATTCACCTTCTGCCTGCAAATGAATCCATCACGTTAAACAATGTAAATGTTAGCCACCGTTTCAGCATTAAACTAATAACCGTTTTGTAGGAAATGGTAAACAGTACCTCTAGCGATTGGACCAAAAGAACCCCGGAACATGAGCCATATTTTCCTTCCTTTTTATTATTTGGTTTCTTCAGTCTGGCCGCTTCTTTACTCACCCAACATTGTCACGGGCCAAATGGTTTACTTTCCATTCTGAAACCGAATGCCCATCCGACAAGATTTGGCTCTCTCATCCACCTGTCCTGTCCAACCGTTAGACTAGATCGCTGCGAATTCTCGTCAGATTCTCTTGACAAGGCTCATTGGGCGTTTCAGCGACGATGATCTGGAATACAATGTGCTTGACGGAACGAGCAGCAAAGGACAGCTCCTGATGACCGACGAATTCTCAGATCCAAGCTCTCTATTCGACAGTGTCTTCATGTCCATGTCAGACACACTCAACTCTATTAATACCCTCGCAAGCTCCGACCAAACACCCGATGACAAGCCACTAAACATTACAACCAACACAACACCGCTATCACCCAAAGATACACTACGGTAGGGACTCCTTCATACACTCTGTGCGCGCTTCCTCCTTCAATCGCCTCATTCTTTGTCTCTTTGTTTCCTTACACATAGACCAACTCCTTTTATTATTTTTTGACACATTTGTTCAACAGTTTACGTTCGCACTAATTTCACACTTTCCATCATCAAGCAATACACTGCGCAACGCTTTTTGTGCTTTTTGACATCTAACTCGAATGAACAACAGAATCGTAGACCTTAATTGGCACATTTCTCATTCCAATCGTTGGAGATGTTTCAAATTTAATCATTAACGATCAAAGTTTTTGTTTTCATGTTGTTTTGGAAATGTCTAAACATGCGAGTAAGTATATATTTCAATGACGACCACTTTAAGTTTGAACGTAACGGAAAACAGCCCAATCTCGAGTATATAGACACGCGGCGCAACTTGCCATGTCGGTTCCAACTTTTATTTTTAATACTTGCGGCGTCAAGACGCTGCCGCGTCTCTAAATATTGCTTTTGTTATGTATCGTTACTCGCACAACGAGCTATTACTCTGGCTTTGGTTCGAATGGCTGCCAAGCGATGCAAAAATCGCGTTCAATTAAAAAGTTGAGGTTTTATTGTTCAGGGGGTCTGACAGCGGACTTTATCAAACTCCACCGGTGCCACGTGGAATGACCAACGAGAGTAGTTACGCTTCGGAAGATCTGTCCTTGACATTGCCCCCGGGATATGGCGGTGGCAGAGAATCTGACCAATTGAGCGTTTCTTCCTCCTCCAGCGTCGGAGGACCGAGCCCAAGGGACAGGCGGTGTTTGCCCAACGATTCCGCCACTTCCGGGATTTACTTGCCTATGGCACCGCTCTCCAGCTCCCAGCACAGTTCCGCATCCAACAGTAAAGTTTCGGTAATAAAATTCATCCATCTTATGTCGCTGCCCCATTTTCCTCGTTATTATAAAACTGTCAATCGCAACATTGATCCATCGAGAGGGACAGGGTTGGAGTCATTTTGACTCCAACG
>JBAJMU010000002.1:1949262-1970791 GCA_037952995.1 Hyposoter didymator | reverse complement strand
TTTTTTTTTTTTTTTTTTTTTTTTTTTTTTTTTTTTTTTTTTTTAACCCATGGGATTTCCTTATGGCTTCGTTATTTTTCGACAGCATGACACAAAATTATAGGAAACACGAAACCCATGCAATTGACTCTGGAAATTTTTTTTTTCCATGAAATGAAAAAATAATCGAAAAGTTTCGATTTTTGAAATTCGCGTCGATTTTTCTCGATGTATCATTTTGACAATGATGGCGATTAATATTGACGATATCGGAGGAACATTGCGTTGCACAAAATCGCAAAATTCACGTAAACGTTTAGCGCACGAGATGAAAAAGGAACGACGACCGAGAGCTCCGCACGCGGCTCTATTGGCTGATAAGATAATTTCTGTGCAAGACGCGAACACCCGTATGTGTCGTCTTTCCGCGTTGATAGTATACGAGACGAGATTGTCTTTGCGGGCTTGATTGAGCGACGTTGGGTCGCTGAGAGAACAAGAGCAAAGAAGCAGAGACTCTCGTTCCCCTCTTTCAACTTTCGAAAGCTTTTTGCATAAACAGTGTTTATCGGGGCAACGCGACGTTATCGTTCGAGTTGACAGTGGTTCGTGATAGTCGGCGATAATATTTGGCATTTGCACTGCTGGGATCGTCTTATCGCGGAGTGAGGTAAAAATCTCATGCGTCTCATCGACGGACAGAAGAAATTCGAGCAAGAAAATATTCGCTCGAATGAAAAAAAAAANAAAAAAATTTAATTTAAAAAAAAAAAAAAAAGTTGGAGAGAAAAAGTTTTTCTTATTGGAGGAAAACTCGTGGGTTTAATTTGTTTTCGGTCACCACATAAAAAACGGATTCTAACCATTTAGGTCGTCCCGGGATGAGAGAGGGAAGCGAAAGAAAAATTGGACAAGGAGGAAATGAGGAAAGTAAGAAGAATGCGTGCTGGTTCGTTTAAAGTGTGTGACTTTGGGCTGGAAACTGGTGGTCGCTCGTTAGCTTTTGTCAGAAGGCACGGAATCGTAAAGCGAATCGCGAGAAACAAGCAATCGGTGTATAGAAACCCACACACACACACACAAACATTATGGTTTGCGTGTGTGTTGCACGAGTCCCTCCGCCACGCGACTAATGACTCGCTCGATATCGTTCCCGCAAGACTTACGCACTAATTACTCGGGCTGAGCGTAATTACAAAATAACGCGAATCGTCCATTCGGAATCATCGAGGCGCGAACATCGGGCCAGAATATACACATTTCACCGATATGTCTTGCGCAATTCTCAAGTTGTCTCGAACGCACTGACCCTCAATGAAACCCTCAACGATCCTCCCATTTTCATCTAAATCTCCCCTTATGAATTTTTTAATTACGATGCTTTCTCACTGAGAACCAAAAAAAAAAAAAAACAATTGACTCGAACAGAATCCATTCGCCTCAACAACAAAATATTTCCTTTGAATTGAGCAATTTTTTTTTCTCGTTTTCTCAATTCAATGGCAAATAACGTGGTTCATTTTTTTATATCGGGAAATATAAAAATTTGACAGTATTCATGAGTATTCATTTTTTTTTTTCATTAATTTCCAACTTATGGTGTTTTGATTTATTTCTATGGTGTTGAGGATGTCCAGTGCCTATGAAACTCGTTGATTGTTCAATAAATAGCTTCGCAATCGCCGTTTAATTTGTACACGACCTACGGAATGCTTTACGAAAAAACATACAAAATTTTAAGAATTCTATTATCATTAGTTTTACCACCTCAACGCTTGGCATAAAAAATGATGAAAAAATTCGGAAAATTTAATATTTTTTTGTACGAAATATTAAGGTATAACTATCGCAGAATGGGTTGATTTAGGATTTTCTTGAAATTTAGTTTAAATATTCTTGACATTAAAACGAACAACTTTCCTATGAGACGAAACATTTTCTGCCGTCTAGAATTTGAGATATTTCATTTCCAATTTTATATTTTTCCCATCTAAACGCATGTAAATTCAAGTCGCGTTTCTTTTGTTTTTTCTTGCAACTTTTTTAACGAAACGTCACTTGAATTTACATGCGTTTAGATGGGAAAAATATAAAATTGGAAATGAAATATCTCAAATTCTAGACGACAGAAAATTTTTCGTCTCATAGGAAAGTTGTTCGTTTTAATGTCAAGAATATTTACACCAAATTTCAAGAAAATCCTAAATCAACCCATTCTGCGATAGTTATACCTTAAAGAGGTCGTGTAAAAATTTCACGATCATTAGGAAGTTCGATATTAAAAAATTAACATTTTTTTAAGAACAATTTTTTAAACAAATACAAAAAATATTTATCAATAAAGTTCGTATCGGTTCCGTTGCTTTCAGAATATTGTAGATATTAAGAAATTGAGAGGTCAAAAAAAACAAACTTATCGCAAAGTTACACCAGTTCCCATAAGACTACGTTTGACTGCATTTAATTTATTAATGTTAATTGTTCAATAACGAGCCTTCTAAATGTCGTGAAATTTAAACACGACCTCTTAAATATTTCGTACAAAAAAAAACGATATTTTTTCGATTTTTCTCATCATTTGCGATTTGGGACTCAACATCCTTAAAATATATAATTCGCCACCATATTATTCGAGGTATTATTGCTTTTTACACCATTGCTGAATGATAAGAAACAGTAACAAATTTTTTTTTTTATTTTTTCATTTATTTTACAATTCATGGTGTTTTAATGAATTTCTATGGGGTTAAGTATCATCCACCACCAT
Source organism: Hyposoter didymator (assembly GCA_037952995.1). Taxonomy (NCBI): domain Eukaryota; kingdom Metazoa; phylum Arthropoda; class Insecta; order Hymenoptera; family Ichneumonidae; genus Hyposoter; species Hyposoter didymator. The sequence goes on along the minus strand of JBAJMU010000002.1, from coordinate 1,968,045 downwards.
ATTATCCCATGGTATACCATTGCCGAGTGAAAAGAAAGATTAGAAAAAAAATTGGAGCTGATCTAAGTTGGAGGTGTGAGTCGATCCAAGTTTCTTTCTTGTACGACAGTAAATGAACAGTTTTTTAAAGCTAACCGAGAATAAGTGTGACTAAAGTCTGAAATTATAGTTTAATTGAGCGCTGATTAATTTAGATCGTCAGGAGAAAGAGTCCTCAAAAAGGCGACCAACTCTGAGAGAAACTGCTCGAGGCGTTGACGTGTCCAAGTGGCACGGGTAGCCTCTTTCCTTCGTGCCATTCTCGCACTTTATCCCGTTCGTTGCACCGAGCTATAATTACTCCTGTCTCACAATGTCCCGCTGCAGGACATTACCAGCGCTAAATTCACTTTCGATCCTCCCGTTTTTCCTCCACCCGTCATTGTCTTTAATTAACGAGCATAACATCATTATGCTTTCGGGTCGGAATATTTTTTATACTATTATCTCCTTTAAGGACGTTGTATGCTAAATTTTCTGTCGATAGAGTTCCTTTTTATTTGAACGACACAAAGAAAATAGTGTTATCCAATAGCTCGCGCTATTTTCACAAGTTTCGCCATGTCGAGATATTTATTTAGGGGTGGGGGTTAATATTACGAATAACCAAATTGTCGAACAGCTAATAATTCGGAATTTTGGTATTCATAAAATTAAATAAAAGAAAAGTAAGAAAGTCGAAATGAAATTTTTCAAGTGACTAAAAATTCGAAATACAAAATAGCGAACGTCAAAAATGGCGAACGTCAAAACGGCGAGCGCCAAAATAACGAATTCTATTCTATTCTATTCTATTCTATTCTATTCTAGCGTTCGTTATTTTGGCGCTCGCCGTTTTGACGTTCGCCATTTTTGACGTTCGCTATTTTGTATTTCGAATTTTTAGTCACTTGAAAAATTTCATTTCGACTTTCTTACTTTTCTTTTATTTCATTTTATGAATACCAAAATTCCGAATTATTAGCTGTTCGACAATTTGGTTATTCGTAATATTAACCCCCACCCTTATTTCACTATTTTCAATAGTTTCTCATAAGAGCGTGTGTTAAAAGTTGCAATTTTCAACATTTAATATTTCCATTTCTAAATGGTGAAGCCTCTTGAAACTTTGCATACACTTTTATGTAACATCGAAAAAGCTTTATTCAGTTTTTCGAAAAAAATCGGTCGTAAAATTTATTCGAAATTTTGTTTATTACATAAAAAATACAGATTACCTCGGACGATCTTGGATTTTGAGCACGTTGTTCTTTAGTCAATTTGTAACAACATTTTTTAATGAACTTAGTCTCGCGAACCATTTTGTATGTAAGAAAAATAGGAAAAAAATGTTTAGAATTGACAGTCGCCATATACAACGTCCTTGAGTGGATACGACAACAGTTTTGACATATTTCCATTTGCTAACAAGAAAAATTCACAATTTTGTTCCTTCATGATCGAAATTTCGTTTCTTCTAAATTCCCAACCCCTGAATATAAAAAAAATGATTAAAACATTTTTTTTCTTTTCTCGCATCTCCAGAAAATTATTTTTCGCTCAAAACGAAAAATCTTTTTTTTCCCTACGAATTTTTTCGGTCCCTCGGTCTCAAAAATTAAATTTTGTCCTGAAATTGTTCAAGGAAATCGAAATGAAATTCCGATGATCCTTCGGGCCCGAACTGTTTGGATGATCGTCCAAAATATTGCCTTGTCCGTGTGTCTGTGTGTCGCTGGGTCTTTTCATTCGTGTTGCTGGGCGTCCGTGTGTACGCTTGCTTGCCGAGAGGAGCCGCGTCTGCATGACATCACGGTGGAATGCGTAAACTGTGGGATGTGACTCACGCGACAAGACTTTTTTTTTTCTTCTCTTCACTGTTTTTTTNTTTTTTTTTTTTTTTTTTTTTTTTTTCTTTAATTCTCGCTCCACAACAACGGCCGCGCGATCTTTTAGAGAAAACAAAGAGAAGGCCCGCAAACTCGTGTTTTTTTTTTCACATAAACGACGTGACATAACACTCGAATCGCATAGAAGTGCAAGAAAGTGCAAAAGTGCATAGGAGCGCAGGAAAGACGTGACTATACGAAAAAATGTCCCATTAGTGAGGAAATGGTTTTTAGTGAAAGTTTTTTTTTTTTTTTGTAAAAATGACTAAGAGTTTGTTATCGAATTTTCAACATTTTCCGACCAAAGTTTCTGCAGAGTTTTCCATTTCGAAATTCTCCCAAATTTCGTTTTCCAAAAAATACGAAAAATATTGAATTTTCATCGAAAAAAAAAAAACGCGTTTTCCATTTTGGGCAATTTTTTCTCCACAAAATTCCAGGTCGTCCTTCAATCACCTGTTCCCATCGTACAGATCGCTCAGCCATGGCAACCCAGTCGCAGGTTTTTTCTAGGGCTACGCGGTACGTCGTAAAACACGTAAATTTTCTCTCTTAGCTCTAGGAGCTCATTTCCCTTCCGGCCCATTAATCACCGGACCTCGAACATCTGGGAGTTGCGGAAGCAACCTTGAACCTTCTCGACCAACATAGACGAAAACAATTTCATTATTTTTTCGACTTTCCCACAAAATACGAAACAAACATGTGAAAAGAATCCTCACACGAGAATGTGGCACGGTTTTTACGCAAACTCCAGATTTATTGAGTTTTGACTCGATTACGTTTCCCTGAAACTCAGGCAAAAAAAAACTCTTGATATTAAAAAAATATCAAATTCCAAATAAAATAACTCGAAAAAATAGGATTTTTTTATAGAAAAATCCCATTTTTTCGTTTCAGACAGTTCTCATGATTAAAATTGAACGATTGAATATTTTTATCGCTTATCGTTATTTTTATTCGAATCTCAATTCAGATCCCAAATTAATTGACAAATAAAAATGAAAAAAAAAACAATTAAAAACCTCGGAACCAGAAAATAATTCTGGCGACCGTACGACGATACCGTGTCGATCGGGCAACGTCATTTCGTTTAAACAAGAAAATAGATATTTGTCCAGTCAGCTGATTATAAAATTGCATTCTTCGATGATTCGCGGGAGGGGGCAGTGCAGATGGAAATATAGAATTCGGAGGTGGTGGAAAAACTTTCCCCTTCCAGAGCGCCCTCAGGCCCCACTTGTTCGACGTCGTCGTCTCGTCTTTATATTTTGAAATACATGCGGACGCATACATTGCGGCAGTGAATAGCGTAGGAGCGGGACAACATGGAACCAAGGGCTGTTCGGGTCAGTCCCATCTCTTGGGATCATCTTTCCATGGCTAACGAACCAACCACCATGAGCATTTTGTATGTACATATATATATTTGTGTTTCTTTCGATATATAGGATGGTGCGTTGGCTCGTGTTGTAGTTGGAATCCCCGAGCCACAGTAGCCTGATGATCTGACCCGGGTAAGGGGCCCGTTCGTCTCGTTCATTGTTAGTTGGAGCGCGGGTGGCGAGCGTTTCGGACTGTGGCTTCTCTCGCTGTTTCCCGCAACGAGATACGTTTTCTCGATCGTCTCGTAATCGCTGGATCCCCCTCTGTCTCCGTTGGCCCTGGTCTCTCGTTTTTTTACTCCGTATTCTCGTTCTCATTGGCTATTCTAATAAACTGGACTTTAAATATCGTGAAAAATCGTCGATTTTTTTTTGAACACGGTAAACTAAATATTTTTGGAAAATTTCAATTTTTTTTTTATTTCGACTGTTTATTTGATTTTCAACGAAATTTTCGGTTAAATTTGTCGTTGGAACGACAAAAATTCGCTTCCGAAGAGACTTTATAGAATATTTCTTGCTGCGATGACACAATTTTTGGGATTATGGAGAAAAAAAATGTTTAGTCGAACTTGTCGAAATTAATATCGATCTTTTCCAACAAAATTTTGTTTTCATTTTAAAAACTCGAAGAAATCTCGACATTTTTTGGATTTTTCTCTTCGAACACGCTTCCAAATTGATCCTCGCCATCGTCGTCATGATTTGTTTTTTTTTTTTTTTTTTCAATCTTTCCACTCCGTTCCCTCTTTGAGCTTTCTCCCAATTTCGTTTGCTTCGTCTCCATTCTCAATCTTGTTTGTCTTGTTTTTTCAATTGGCGTTGTTTTTTTCCTTCTTGTTTCTTTCCCCTCGGTTCGCTACACTCTCTCACTCTTGGTCTTTCTCGAATGCTTTTTTGCATTTAACTTTATTTCGTTTTCTTCGCTCTCACTTCGTCCTCGAGTCTCTGGCTTCTCTCTCGTTCGCTCCTCCTGCTTTTTATTCTTGTTTCAACCACGTCGTTCGCAACTCCCAACACTGAAACCTCTCGATGAGCCAAGTTCTTGCCCCTCGTACATCGCACCGGGGCAACATATTCTTTCTTCGTTTCTGCTTCGCGCTTTTTCTCTTTTCTTTCTCTCGCTTTTTCTCTCTCTCTCTCGCCCTCGTCTCCTCCGCCACCTCTTCGCTTTCGCCTCCGTCGTCGCGCGAGTTAAACCTCCTCTCCTCGCTATCGTATTAGTGTAGTCCACTATGAGCTCGCGGCACACAGCTAACTCCGCTGCTTGACCTAGCGCCGTGTACGAATTAGTCTTCTCGTAAACTGGCCTCGCGCCATCGTCTGCGCCAAACGACAGCCGCACACTTTTCCCATATAACTTACGAATCAACCCGTGCGCCGCTCGTTTTTTCTCTTGATCGTGTGAAAAACGTTAAAAATCTCAAGTTTGACAAAAAAACGAGATTTATAAAAATTTCAGCCAAGTGTGTGCGTGTGTGAGAGAAAAAAAACGCGCTTTTCGAAATAGTGGATTCAAGTTATTCAAATTTTTCGTATGGTGCTACGATTCAAATGGACTTTATGTCTGGATCATCGAAAAAACGAGTGCCCCGCGATCGATATCGTTAAATTGGATAACTTTGAGCACACCGGTGAGAAAAATCGCCATTTTTTTATTTCTCAACTTTCCCGAGTACGATGTCTGTCGCGACAACTCCGACATTTTTATATGCTGAGGAGGAGACTCTGTTTTGGGAAAAGAAAAAATTTGCATTCATCAGCGAAGCAAAAGGAACAAATTTCCCATTTTTTTTTTTTTTTTTTTTTACTTTTCGAAAATTATGAAATTTTCATCGTTTACGCGATTCAAATCTGCCGTAGAATAAGCACATTTGTGTTTACTCGAGAGGAGACTCTGTTTTGGGAAACTGAAAATTTGCATTCGTCCGTAAAGCGAAAAGAACAAATTTCCCAATTTTTCTTTCATTTTGTTATTTTTTTTTTCATTAATTGGAAAGTTATAAAATTTTTATTGTTTACGATCTAAATCTGACGCAGAACCGAGCTATTCAGAAATGTTTATTTAGGATCCGTGTAATTGAGAATTCGCGTCTTGACTACAACTTGCTTAACGATCCTGAAGTGAAAGCGTTGAATTCTCACTGAATTTCTGTTGATGATATTTTATGATTCGATGACCTTCCACTTCCAGAGAGATCGCACTCGTGCATAAAACCTAAAAGAATTCCTACATTTCTCATTTTTCAAATAAAAAATGCCAAAAAATCGTAAAAAAAAAAAAAAAAAAAAAAAAAAAAAAAAAAANAAAAAAAAAAAAAAACAAAATCTTTCATTTCGACGAACCCAATTGTCAAAACTTCTGGGAAATCTCTCACGATTTAAAATTTGCAAGTCACGACGCCATCAGCAGCAGGTGGTTTTAACCTCCGACGCGGGAACGATGATTCGTCGACTTGAAAATAAAATAAAAATTGAAAATTGCGAGACGTAACTTTTGGAGGAATCTCAGTTGGACGCGAATCGTGTTTTGTGTCGTTTGAAATTTTTTCCTTCGTCTTCACACGTTGGTCAATAACATTCTCGGAGTAAATTGTGCAGATGCAGTTTCTGACTATTTTCCGGGAATACTGGAAAATCTAAGGTCGAGGTCGAAATTATACTCGTCGATATATTTCATGCGATCTTTCCATCTTCATTTTTCCTTCAACTTCAGGCCCCGCTGGAACAGGCGACCAGGTAGAAAAATAGCAAGCCCAACATTTGAACGTGTATCGAATCCTTGGCTCGCAGAGATCGTGATTATAAAATCAAGGTCGACAATTTTTACCTTTTTTTATCCTCCAAAGAATTCAAATGTTTTTTCTCCCAATCAGAAACAATGAAAAGGCAAACTGAAAGAATTAACGATCGCAGAATAATAAATCACGATCCATACGTTGAGGCGTATTTTTTAATACACAAAAAATGTTTGTAGATTTTTGTAAATTCATAAAATCCTTACAAATATTCGGCCAGGAAGTGTGGCCATTTTGAGAAAAACTCTTTTCGCCCATATCTCCGTAACCGTGCACTCTAGGCCCAAAATGATAAGGACCTTTATTGTAGAAAATGATATTTCCCATCTTTTTTGTTCAACAAGTTTTTTCGTATCACTAACCATTCACGACTTATACGACTATAAAAATAAGGGAATCGAAGCAAAACGTTTAATTGTTTGTTTTAACCAGCTCACAAAGTTGTAGAAAGAAGACAAGTTAAGCATTTAAACTGAAGATATCAAATAACCACTTGATAATTGTTGGTTGAGGCTCGCGAAGCGAAAAATATGCTGAACGAAGATCAGGTGTGAGGAGCATGAAATATGAGAGATAAAGAGAAAGAGAGAGGACGTGGAATGAGAAGAAACGAGATAGTTAAATTACAGTCTTATTAGGAGGGAAGAGTAGTGACGTGAGAGAGCAGGGAATCGGAGTTTTGAGTATATAGAGGACAAGCCCGAGGGGAATGAGCCGCGAAGCGTACTTGAGCCACGTGCACTTAGGTGGCATGCTGCTTACTGCCGCGGCGGGTTTTAAACCACCACGAGTTTAAACTCGAGTCACACGAAGCCCCTGCTGCTGCTGCTGCATGTCCGAAGTTCCAGGCGTGCCAGCACAAAAACCTCGGTGCCCATACTTGTTGCTCCTTTATTCCCTAAGTAATAATAGAGACCGACGACGAGTGTTACGTCACGCCTCGACAAAAAACTCGTGGCCCAAATGTCACGCAACATATATATATATATATGACTCGCCTGATCACGTGTCATGTTTTTCGCGTTGCCGGAACTTGTCACGTCTCCTCTGCATGCGACTCGCATTTTTTTTCGCTTCCTGTTTATTCAAATCCGAATTTGAAAATTAAAAAAACAAAAATCGTCAACTAGTAACAAAATTTCTCATCATTTTTTATCCTCCGTTATGGATCAATTTTTTTCTACAAAATTTACTGAAAAATCTTTGCTGGCTATCAATTTTCCGAATCAAAATCCTTACGAACGTCCGGAATGATATTTAATCACGTTTTTCCATCGAGTCCTCCCGGAACGATCAAAACCATCTAATCCGGAGATATGGAAATCTTTGCACCAACTAAGAATTATCGGAAGCCTTTCTAATGGCATTTCGATGGATATAAAATTCATGAGAATAATATCCATTATTACTCACGCTCATAAACATTTTTGCAAGAAAAATTCGATAAACATTTTTTCTTTTCAAAAAAAAAAATTCAAAAAATAAAAATCTTCAAAAATCTGTGCAACAACTAAAAATTAACAAAACTCTTGATTCGATAATTAAATAATTACATTTTTTGTCTAAAAAAAAAATAAAATATAAAAATAAAAATGAAAATATAAGTAAAAATATAAAAATATAAAAAAAGGCTTCGAAACTTTGTGCAGCGACTAAGAATTATCAAAAGCTTTTGTCGTTGCATCTCGATGGAAATAAAATCGATGAGAATAATATCCATTTTCGAACTGATACTGAAAATCGTTTTCGCAAGAACAATTCGTGGATGAAAATTTTTTCTATTCACAAAAATAAAGAAAAAAATAAAACAAAATGTTTAATTTGTGCAGCAACTGAGATATTTATCAAAAACCTTTTTATTTGCATTTGGATGGAAATAAAATTGACGAGAATAATATCCATTGTCGAACTGACACTGATAATCGTTTTCTCAAGAACAATTCGATAATGAAATAATTACTTTTTTTTTTTTTTTTTACACGCTTCTCGCTCGATATCTATCTCAAATGATTCTGCGAATAACCGGTTTGCAGAGCAGAAGATAAATTGTATACAGGCTGTCCTGAAGTTGAACTCGAGCCATCGAAGATCGTTGGATCACGAGAATCGACCAGAAGAACGTTCTGAGTCATTTGGTTCGCTAAACAACGCTTTCCTTCTGCGTTATTAAATCCCTCGAGATAAGCGATCTGGTTCTTCGACTTCACGCCCCTCGCGATAACGCCGCGAATTGGCTATCGGAGATAATATTTTTTTTTTTTTGAGACTCTCGACGTCTCCAGACTTTTAGGATTCGAGCTTGCAGGCGATAAATAGCTCGTCGTCAACGTTAGTGACTCGGTGTAAATAGTTTTTAGAAATCGTTTAATTTGCCACGAGAAATCGAGCCTGCTCGTGAGACCTTTCTTGATGGAACTCGTTTCGAAATATTATGACGAACGCGTGTGACCACAGCTCGTTTGAAATCGCACTCAAAACTTATTCAGCCAGCGACAAGATATGAAACGATCACACGTCTGATTCACGTGGCAATTACAAAGAGAGATAGAAATCGCCTGCGAAAATAAACTCGATAAGGCGAATAAACGCGATCACAGGCGTCGATGATAAGCAGCCAAATCCAGGACAGTGCTCGTGCACTTCTAGCCACGGAATTCCCATTCTAAAGTCCCATTCTTTGTGTCCTTTCCGTTCCACTTTAAGGTCATCAATTAATACGCATTTGTCCTTATACCGAGTGCAATCTCCTCACAGCACCATTGTTTTTTTCACGCTTTCACATTTTCTTTCTGGTGGATACGAGCTCATGGGATCCCATAGAAAAAAGCCATTCTTTTGAAAAATTATTTTTACACGTTGCTGATCGCTCGAAACGACTTCGTTTCTTACAAAATTTCGTATGATCGTTCTTGGCACCAAAACCAACAGTTTTCTCCTACGGAGAAAAATTTTCCGACGGTTGGAATTTGAGATATTTCAATTTTTAATTTTTTCCATATTCAAGTCACGCTTCGTCAAAAAGTTGCGAGAAAAAAAACAGAAGAAATGCGACTTCAAGTTACACGCGTTTAGATGGGGAAAAAAATTGGATAATTCTATTAGAAAATTCGTTTTAATGACAAGAAATATTTTTGGCTGAGGTTTCCTAATACGAAATTGACTTCAAAATAGTCATTTTATTATCTTAGAAATAGGGGTGTGCGAATAGTGATCGAATCGAATCGAATCGAATATTGAAATTCGATTCGAATATTCGATTTTTTAGTCGAATATTCGATTTTTGAATCGAATATTCGTCGAATTTTCGAGTATTCGATAAATTTCCGAATATTTGATGAATTTTCAATTCGATTTTCGAATAGAATATTCGAGCAATTTTCAAGTATTTCTTAAATTTTCAAATATTTGAATATTCGAAAGAAAATCGAATATTCGAAAAAAATTCGAATACTCGAAAAAATCGAATATTCGGTTTGAAATTCGAATCAAACAATTCGATTCGATTTGATGCCGAATATTCGACGTTTTCAAATATTCGCACACCCCTACTTAGAAATATAATTCGTGAAGAATCGATATTTTTATATGATTTTATTTATAAAAATATGTTTAATAAGTCAATTTTAACCAGCGTTGAAAATTGTAAAACGAGGCGTTTGATAACGTACGAAAAAAACAGCTGACGTCATAGTCGGTTATGGGTTACGTCGTGTATTTATTTTTTAATATTTCAATCGATTTTTAATGGGCAAATCCAAAAACTAAAACACGTGAACATTCCTGGGTATCCAGGGAATACATCGAACTGTTTTTCATCATGAAATCTCGGGAATATCCACTGGAAAAAATAAAAAACTTTTGACCATTCCATGCTGGTGGGGACAAGTGTAAAAAAACCCTGGAAATTAAATAATTAATTGCTGCCGAACTAGATGGTAAATAATATCAAAATTTGGTACATCCATTCAGCACATGTTTATTCAAGTCTACAAAAATATTCAACCCATTATCTTCGACCACTCAAATTCATCGATCATCCTTAATTCACCAAATTTAACCTCCATGGCCCTTCGAAAATATTTCATCGTTTTCCATCATTGACATTCCACGGTTTTGATAATCTTTTATGCTGCTTTGTCATCGCGTCTATATATTTGGCTCGCCAACGATATTAGCCGAAGGTCTTCTACGAAGTAATTACCGAGCACGAAGCACCGTTTGCTCGGACCATCGTTTCATGTTCGTATTTTGCTCTTCACCACCGGACGAGCCAACGTACGCAACTTGCCAACTTCCGCTGTTTTTTTTTCTACCGCGTACATTCTTCGTATATACTCAACGTTTATCAACACAAACATATACTTTCTGCGTCTGTATTGACGGACTTTACTGTCTCTGGTGCATTAAGCCAAACACGGACTGAATAATATTTGTGCGCGCGTTAAGGTACTTCGTATGCCCGAGACTGTCTTGGACAAAATTTTTCCAAAATTTTGAAAAAACGATCAGGAACATTATTTTATAAAAATAAATAGGAAAAAATTGTACGAGCTTTTTATGCAGAAAGCAAAATCCCCGAAGATTGCACGTAAAATCATATCGAAACTTTCGAGCAGCATGTACATGGGGTTTTCAATTTTTACGAATCATGAATTTTGACTTTTTAGTTTCAGAGTTATTCCGTAGGCTCTGAACTTGTGATTAGACATTTTTTCCCAAAGTTTTATATTTTTTCACATTTTTCTCGAAATTTTCAATTTTTTCTTCAAATTCCAGATAAAAATTTACCGCCTTGCCAAAATCGATTTTTTACTCATTTTCAATATAATTTTCTCTCCGTGTCCCCAAATGTTTGAGAACCTCCAAAGAGTTTCAACGTGACTGTGTCGCACGACCACCTTAATACACATCACAAGGTCACCGCTCAACGAGCACGATATTCGAGTATATGAGACCCGACGTCCCACAAGTGAGAACGCCTCTTCACGATATCGCTATTATCGCGCTCTTTAAATCCACTCATCATGAATTATACTCTCCGCCATGTGTTATGTCATTCAGAGCGAAGTTGACGGGATGTACAAGTTTTCTTTGTACCAACGGTTATTCAAATAATCTCCTAAAATGTTTTTTTGTTCTGGTTACAAAAAAAAACAAAAAAATTCATCTCTCGTCCAGCTGGGAAATTTCTTTGCGTTCAAATTTTTTTTTTTTAACGAAATATTTTTTATCCTACGATAATTACCGAAAGAAAAAAAAAAACAGTCACCGACTCTCTTGCCGCGCCTCTTGCAATTGATTATTCAAACGTGATCAATTATCATCGACATTTGTACGGATTAGAAACGCTCGGGGTACTTTTCAGGGGTAGCGAATCCTGAGCCATCGATTCCAATGATTAGAAAATCAAAAAATACGAGTTAATATACAAAAAAAATGGTCAAAATAATTTTTAAAATTCGTTCTCTCGTTTTTTGTCATTTCGCCACATTATTGGGTGGGGGTTAATATTACGAATAACCAAATTGTCGAACAGCTAATAATTCGGAATTTTGGTGTTCATAAAATTAAATAAAAGAAAAGTGAGAAAGTCGAAATCAAATTTTTCAAATGACTAAAAATTCGAAATACAAAATAGCGAACGTCAAAAATGGCGAACGTCAAAACGGCGAGCGCCAAAATAACGAATTCTATTCTATTCTATTCTATTCTATTCTATTCTAGCGTTCGTTATTTTGGCGCTCGCCGTTTTGACGTTCGCCATTTTTGACGTTCGCTATTTTGTATTTCGAATTTTTAGTCATTTGAAAAATTTGATTTCGACTTTCTTACTTTTCTTTTATTTAATTTTATGAATACCAAAATTCCGAATTATTAGCTGTTCGACAATTTGGTTATTCGTAATATTAACCCCCACCCACATTATTGACTATTTTTTCTACTTCAAGCAAAATTGGCCTAGGCTCACGTGATCCTGCATTAAAAAACGAAAAGAAAGAGCCCAAGTCGAATGCTTTTCGTTACATTTTACCGGAGATATGAATTTTTCAAAATTGGGGTCATTTATGACCCCGGGTTACCGGAATAGGTCACAACAAAAAAAAGCTTACAATTTTAGGGCTAAAAACAGAGAAGCCCATTTTTCCCGATCGGTAACTACGATGAAACTAATTTTTCCACCGTCCACCAATGACCGAAATTGAATCTACCGATTTATAACGTACCACGTGACTATAAAACGAAAAAATATTTCGATTCACTAACGAGTGCAACGTTTAGAAACGTAATTGACTTCCGATCGATCTTGAATATTCACCGCTCACATTTTTCCTTCAGCAACCGAATAGAACCAAAAGAAAAGGCTTCTCTCTATCCAACACACACGTTATGTAAGAAAAATCGCTAATTCGAGTAAAAAAGAGGAAAAAAAAACGAAAAAGAGTGCCGCGTACGTCAACTAAGCACAGGGTCGTTGATGGCCGCGCATTGCATTTGTAGAGAGCGTACAATATCGACTAACGATCCGTCGGTTAACGACCTCTCATCGTAATATGCAACATATCGATGCAGCGTATGGTGCATTTGCGATGGTGCAAGTGCAGCTCGTCGGTCATCGTCGCCGCATCGTTGACATCGCGTCGTCGGATCCCATAGGTGTGCGTCGCTCGCAAACACCAACAAGAGCCATAATTTCACACGCACACACACACGCAAGCACATGCAGCGGCACAAGCGAGAGAGCATTCGCTCCGTTGGTTCTTTAGCTTGTTCTGCCAATTCGCAACTCATCCGTGCACAGGCCAAGCTCCAGCATACAAGAGCACAACTCTCGCAATGTTAGTCACTCTCCCTATAACCACATCTTTCCACACATACATTCAAAAGCACACATACGTGGACTATGCACTCGCTCGTGTCGCACAGTTTCGTAATTATTTATGCCGCAGCTTATATTTGTCCGAGATATGCGACTCTATAGTAAAGTTTGCAGTCCTTGTGTATTTTGTCCCTACCGACGACGTTCACACATCGCCAAATTTTAATAACTAGTTTTTTTTTTAATGCAAAACACTTTTTTGACTTCTGCTGATAATATCGCGAAAATTTACCTTTACAGTGCACACTGGGTCAATTTGACCCGAACCATGTTCCCTCACCGATTGTTTGGCATTTATGGCAACGATTTCCCATTCAATTTTCGTTTTTATCAAAAAATGAATCGAGAACCACGATCTATGGATTTTACACATTGACAAAATTTAATAACTATTTTTTTAAAATGCAAAACACTTTTTTGACTTCTGCTGATAATATCGCAAAAATTTACCCTTACAGTGCACACTGGGTCAATTTGACCCGAACTATGCTCCGTCACCGATTGTTTGGCATTTAATGGCAACAATTTCCCATTCAATTTTCGTTTTCATCAAAAAATGAATTCAGAACCACGATCTATGGATTTTACACATTGACAAAATTTAATAACTATTTTTTTAAAATGGAAAACACGTTTTTGGCTTCTGCTGATAATATCGCGAAAATTTACCCTTACAGTGCACACTGGGTCAATTTGACCCGAACCATGTTCCCTCACCGATTGTTTGGCATTTATGGCAACGATTTCCCATTCAATTTTCGTTTTCATCAAAAAATGAATCGAGAACCACGATCTATGGATTTTACACATTGACAAAATTTAATAACTATTTTTTTTAAATGCAAAACACGTTTTTGGCTTCTGCTGATAATATCGCGAAAATTTACCCTTACAGTGCACACTGGGTCAATTTGACCCGAACCATGTTCCCTCACCGATTGTTTGGCATTTATGGCAACGATTTCCCATTCAATTTTCGTTTTCATCAAAAAATGAATCGAGAACCACGATCTATGGATTTTACACATTGACAAAATTTAATAACTATTTTTTTAAAATGGAAAACACGTTTTTGGCTTCTGCTGATAATATCGCGAAAATGTACCCTTACAGTGCACACTGGGTCAATTTGACCCGAACTATGTTCCGTCACCGATTGTTTTGCATTTAATGGCAACGATTTGGCATTCAATTTTCGTTTTCATCAAAAAATAAATTCGAACCATTAAATATGGAAAATTCATTGCAAAAAACGTCGCTCTACAAATTTTTTTTTTTAAATGCACATTTACCGGAATACAATGATTTGAAAAACGCCTCGGGTCAAATTGACCCAGTTTGCAGTCCAAGGGTTGCGAGGACCGTAAAGTCTCATCGATGCCCCTAGCAGCTTTCCTGTTTCAGAGTTGACAAAAAATCGTAATGTTTTTTGGCAAAAAAAGAAACGTACAACTCGTAAAAATCGAGCCGATCGACAAATTTCCTCGATGAACCGAATGAAGAAAAAAAATATCGGAAAAAGTGTTTCGTGTGGCAAAATTCTCACCGCGTTTCACTGCGACGGAGAATAAAATTGTAACAGAGTGTACAAGGAAGTGAAGCTGACGTTTTGCACTGAGGATTCTGCGAGTAATTTACGCACAGGACGTGAATAACTAGCAGCGTATAGTACAGTGTGCGTAGGTGTTTCTCTTTCGCTTTCCTTTTTCGTCCTCTCGATGGTGTTAAAAAGAAAAAAAAAAGTTGGAGGCATAAACACATGGAAAAAGCAGAGCTTGGTAGGCGAGGCAATGGTAATGACGAGATATTCGTAAAAGTGAGAAACTCCAGTCTCGAGATTTAATTAAAATTACGTGTGTACGTTTGCTTGCGTAAGGTGCAGGGAGTGGGAGAGGAAAAATCTTTTTTTTTTTCTCTTTCCATTTAGTTTTGTTTAGCTGTTGTTTTTTTTTATGAGCTTTTCATTACTTTTGGATGATGAACAATCCAGTCCGACTCGAGAAAAACGTACACACAGCAAAGTGAGAAAAACTCGTGTCTGCAAGGTCCATGCCCATTATTCATACCTTTATCATCGCGAACCTCCTACACATTCATTTTTCACCAACCCTCCTAACTTGTCATCTCTCTTGTTCTTGCTCTCATTCTCTTAATTTTTCTTTATTTTTTTCCAACCTTTCTATCGCTCTTTTCCTCTGTCCTTCGCCTGCATGCTTTGCAACCTTCGCCTCTGCAGGACACCCAACCAGAGAGAATTCTCATTTGCAGAATGGGTATGAAAGAATTTTCCTCACCCTGTCGAGAATCGTACGTACAATCTTCTCCTCTTTTCACTCTTTTCTCTACCCACCCAAATGGGAATTATTGTCCACCAAACCCTGCGATATAATTCTCTACTTCGCGGTAATAACATCTCCGCCCCGCGCAGAAGCATTTTTTTCTACCAAAAGAAAAATAAAACCTTCCTCCCATCCCCATGCTTTTTTCTTCAACTATTCAATCTGCGTCTCGTGCGTTTGTGTCCAGCTGTCGTTCTACGTGTGCGAGCACATCATTCATTTTTCTCAATCGTTCTCCAACCAGATGATCGCGAATTTTGAAAATATTCAACTTTTCTTCGCTCCTGACTCTTTGAGTCAGAGATCAACAAAATCTAACGAAGTTATCGTTTCTTTTACAAACTCAGAGCGCTTTTCGGTTCATAAAAAAAAAATGAAGACGCGGAAAAAAAATGAAAATTCGTTTTGTTAGGATTTTCGGAAGTTTTTGTGATTGAGACTTCATGCGAGAATTTTAAAAGATTACAAAGTATGAATTTAATTTGCAGACACCTTACTATACCTCCGGGCTAACGTAATTACCACATGGGAGCAAATTTGCATTTCGAGTTTTCAAAACGTTCTGTCTAATCGACATTTTTACGGATCAAAAACGCGAGGGGTACTTTTTAGGGGTAGCGGAACCTGGACTATCGATTTCAATCATTACAAAATCAAAAAACCCAAGTTATCCTACAAAAAACGGTAAAATCAAAAAAAAAGTAATTTTGAAAATCCCGCAGCTTGAAGTTTTCGTGGCTGCAAATAACATTCGTACGTGGTGGCTACGGGTGAATTGAATAAAAAAAAGGAACTCAAAGTTTGAAGTGTCATTCGGTGGGCGTAAAAAAATTGCAAATTTCGAACGGTTGGTTGACAGGTTTGCTCAAGGGTTCGGTAACGGTTGAGAGACCGCGAACTCTGCGTCGGTTACGGAACGTTTACGGTGGTCCGAGCGCATGCGGAATGGGTACCGGTGCGGATGGCGGTGGAGAACTCCACGAGGACAACAGTGACGCGTCCTTCCGGTTGGCGGAACGCGAGCGAGACGAAAAATCACTGAGCATTATGAGTCCGTTTGACGAGCAGGAGGAATGGGCCAAAATATCCGAGATCATGGCATCTTTTGGTACTGGACTGGTTCGTGAGTCCGTCTTTGTCACCGAACTCGAAAAAGAATTCCAGACGAGATTGGGTAAGTATTTGCGGCCACAATCGATCAATTAATCGACATTAAGGTATAACTATCGCAGAATCGGTTGATTTAGGATTTTCTTGAAATTTAGTGTAAATATTCTTGACATTAAAACGAACAACTTTCCTATGAGACGAAACATTTTCTGCCGTCTAGAATTTGAGATATTTCATTTCCAATTTTATATTTTTCCCATCTAAACGCATGTAAATTGAAGTGACGTTTCGTTAAAAAAGTTGCAAGAAAAAACAAAAGAAACGCGACTTGAATTTACATGCGTTTAGATGGGGAAAATATAAAATTGGAAATGAAATATCTCAAATTCTAGAGGGCAGAAAATGTTTCGTCTCATAGGAAAGTTGTTCGTTTTAATGTCAAGAATATTTACACTAAATTTCAAGAAAATCCTAAATCAAGCCATTCTGCGATAGTTATACCTTAAGCTCATTGGACAATAAAATTCAATGGAAAACTGTCGAGAAACGTGAAAAAGCAGTGACCGTGCGATTTTTTAAATTCGTTTTCGTTGCAGGTCTAAGTTCTGACACGAGCAGCAGTCCAATAGTTTCTACTTCGGTCGGTCAGTGGCTGTCGAGTCTCAGCCTGGCGGACTACGAGTCTCTGTTCATTAATTACGGCTTCGACGATATAGAATTTATAGTAAGTACGGCGAAGATAAACTTGGCGCATGAAAATGCCAACATCTTGGCGAATCTCGAAAATAAATGAATTTTCATGACTTTACGACTTTTTTTTAAAACCCAAACATTCTCGTGCCTCGTTCATATATCAATTTATATAATTTGTTCTTTAACGACTTCAGAACGGAGTTTTAGACGAGGCCGATTTAAAAGACATGGGAATAACGAGTGATCAAGAGCGCACGATCATAATGGAGTCCGTTCTTTCGCTGAAGAAACGAGTAGACAAACGAGCAGGTTCCCAAGCCCGAACAGTCGAGGAGTGGCTCAACAGCATACACCTCGATAACTACGCGGAAACGTTCAGAAAGCACTTGTACACCGACATGGAACGTGTCAAAAGGGTGTGGGAGGTCGAACTGGCAGCTGTCCTCGAAATCCAAAAACCAGCGCATCGCAAAAGAATACTCGCTTCGGTTTCCGGCCCAAATCCTCGATCACAGGCTCGTGGAGGACCCAATCTCGAAGACCTCAACAAGGACCTCAACACTTTGGTGAGTTTGCATTCCTATCGCGCATCCAACATTAAGCGTTTTTTTTTTTGCCTTTCTGATGCATTTACTTTTTGGATAATCTCGAGCTTCATGAATTTTCGTCAAAAATTTGTCAACGCCATCGTTTTTGTTTTCTTATTAATCGTTAATCATTTGTTTAATATGCGAAACCCACGAGTCAGAAAACTTCGCGTGGCACCAAACGTCAACGACAGTTTGAAGAAAAAAAATTGATGTTTGAAAAAATTTGGAATTTTTGAAATATTTAAAAATTTGAAAAATTTGTAAAAATTGGAAATTTGAAGAATTGGAAATTTGAAGAATTGCAAAAATTCAAAATTTTTTGAAAATTTGAAAGAATTAAAAATTTGGGAAAATTTGAAAAATTGAAAAAAATTGGAAAATTTGAGGAATTCGTAAAAATGGGAAAATTTGCAAAAATTAGAAAATTTGAAGAATTTATAAAATTAAAAAATTTGAAGAATTTGAAAAAATTAGAAAATTCAAAGAATTTGATAAAATTAGAAAATTCAAAGAATTTGATAAAATTAGAAAATTTGAAGAATTTATAAAATTAACAAATCTGAAGAATTTGAAAAAATTAGAAAAACCAACATCGTTGATTTTCAGATTTTCACAGACGAAATTAGTGTTTTTTTTTTAATATGAAATTGATTTGGTTGCTGTCCGTTGCGTGGATGGCCAGAAAATAATGAAGCAGTATTTTTCGCGAAAGCTTGAGCATTTGGCATTGATGAGGGGGATTCCCCGCTCGACTTTATTCGTCTCGTACACATCCATACAATATACAACAATTACCAATGTATATAGCGTTGCATTCGATTGCCTCTCTTGCGTCGCGTTATAATGTAAATAACGTGGCTAATTGGAGAATCTACATTGTCCCCGAGAGCTCAACACTTCATGAAGGTCTTTCAGTCACGCCGTTCGAGCGGCAATCTCCACCCTTTTCGCGACAGAGTCTTTTTGTTCCGACGCTATAAAACTCGCAGAACTTTCTCGTCCAACCCCCATCACCGATACCTGATTCACTGCCTTCCTCTCCAACTCTCCTCTCCCCCCCCCCCCCCCTCCCCCCTTTTTTCTC
>JBAJMU010000002.1:1914703-1936790 GCA_037952995.1 Hyposoter didymator | reverse complement strand
GTTCGCCATTTTTGACGTTCGCTATTTTGTATTTCGAATTTTTAGTCACTTGAAAAATTTGATTTCGACTTTCTTACTTTTCTTTTATTTAATTTTATGAATACCAAAATTCCGAATTATTAGCTGTTCGACAATTTGGTTATTCGTAATATTAACCCCCACCCCGATTGAGGTGCGGTGGACAAAACAAAGCGAAGCAAAAAAACGTGGAATTTCGGCTGGTAAATTGCCAGTTCGGAGGAACCAATCGTACGAGCAAGCTTTTCATGCCGTTGGCACGAATTAAGAGTCGGTAATTAAAAAAACGATGGACGCGAGTGAAGAATGAAAAAAAAAATTAAAAAAAAACTTGAAAAAAAATGAATAATTATTTCGTTCAGTGTCGTACTCGTTGCGACGCCCATTCGCACGGATGTGATATTATGTTTATTTTAAGAAAACGTGCGTTAGGGAATACGATACTCTTCGTTCATTGACCATTGATTTTCTTCTCATTTCCCATGTGTAATCGGCTTCGCTTGACCATTTTCGTCCCACCAATATTTTATCTCGTCGAACGAAATATTGTAACCTGCGAAATAATTGCAACGAACGCAGTTGGAAATATAATTCGCGTATAAATATATTTCATTGATTTTAGGAGAATTATCAACATTTATAGTATTATTAGGGATCATCTGGCGAATGTACTCTAAGCATTTATTAATCAATCACAACGTTTCAACATCTTTTTACTCTCATTATTAACGCAACAAGTTATAAACTTTACTCTGGTCTTTTGAACTTTGAGTCTTGACGAAATCTCATTTCCCATCGACCACTAACCAGCAGCAGACTCATCCAAAACGTGTGTCATCGACGGGCATCCCTGAACAATAATCAAAAAAATTAAAAAATTAAAAAAAAAAATTAAACGATTGTATTAAGGACGTTGTATGCCAAATTTCCTATGGATACAATTCCTTCAAATTTTTACCACACAAAGAAAATAGTGATATCTAATGGCTCGAGCAATTTCAAGAGGCCTCACCGCGTAGCAGTCGAGATATTTATTTATAAAAATCACAATTTTCAGTCGTTTCTCATAAGAGCGTGTGTTAAAAGTTGCAATTTTCAACATTAAATCTTTCGATTTCCGAATGGTGAAGCCTCTTGAAACTTTGCATAAACTTTTATGTAACATCGAAGAAGCTTCATTTAGTTATTCAAAAAAATCGGTCGTAAAATTTTTTCCGAATTTTGTTTATTACATAAAAAATACAGAATACCTCGGAAAATCTTGGATTTCGAGTACGTTGTTCTTTAGTGAATTCGTAACAACTTTTCTAAATGAACTTGGGCTCGCAACCGCGATTTTGTATGTAAGAAAAACTGAAAAGAAAAATTTAGATTCGATCGTCGCCATACAACGTCCTCAATTTTTTATTTATTTATAAAAATCACAATTCTCAGTAGTTTCTCATAAGAGCTTGTGTTAAAAGTTGCAATTTTCAACATTAAATCTTTCCATTTTTAAACGGTGAAGCCTCTTGAAACTTTGCATACACTTTTATGTGACATCAAAGCAGCTTTATTCAGTTTTTCAAAAAAATCGGTCGTAAAATTTGTTCAAAATTTTATTTATTACATAAAAAAAAAAAACAGTTTACCTCGGAAAATTTTGGATTTGGAGTACGTTGTTCTTTAGTGAATTTGTAACAACTTTGTCCAATGAACTTAGGCTCGCAAACCATTTTGTATGTAAGAAAAAGTGAAAATAAAAATTTAGATTCGATCGTCGCCATACAACGTCCTTAAGGCGAAGACAAATAAGAAATGTCTAATTGCGAACGATGCCATATATAGACGCGTTAATTAAAACAACGCCGCCTGATTATATAACCCAAACTTCCTACGTTCTTGTATACACTATATTTATTATTGTTCATGTTTATTAGAATCATATATATATGAAATATATATATATATAAATATATCAGAGAATATTCCCTGAATATCTCCAATATCTTGCGATAATAAAAACGAGTACTTTATGGGAATTCTTGTGTCTTTAATTTTCCACGACCTCGCCCCTTCTCAAAAAGTATATTCCCATCCCCGACGGTTCAACTTTTATAATCAATTCTCGTGTACTCTTAAATAATCAATGGGCAAACTTGCAAGAAAAAAAAATTGCAACGTTTTATTAGCTTTTTCATATTTTTTAATTTTTTTATATTTTTTCCAGGCAAATGGAAACTAAACTCACGTTGTGTTCAAGAAGCCTGAATGCAAAGTTACGCCCTGTTTGTATTTTGAATAATTTCGATCTCCCTCCTAACGTGGCGGAACAACGGCCAAGTGGACCATGGCTTGAACGTGAGGCTGCAAACATTCGGTAAAGATGCTAATTATCCAAGTTTCGGTCTTAACAAAGTTTTTCCATTAGCCCTCTCCCCCGGCCCGTCATTGTTACGAGATGCGGGCAAGCAATACTCGAGTTTTATGTACTATCGAGATATATGTATAGAACATATTACAAGCTTGTTATATCATCTCAACGAACCAGTTAGTCAAGGCAACCATCAAGACGAAGGGAGCAGCCTCCCAAATCCATTGCTTACTTCAACTTATATTCCACATTAACGATCTCCTGCAGAGTTTCGTTGTTAAAACTATTTTCCAACAACCTCCGAAGCCATTTTACATTCTCCTTTTTTTATACCATGCAAATTACGATTTCTTAACGTTCAAATGATTTCTACGATCAATTTCCCATCGTTCACTTCGTGGAACACAATATTCATTCAGATCCGAAGAAAAACTGATTCACCGGGAGTATTTCAAGTAGAAACTCGATCCAAGTTTATTTTGACGAGATAATTGAGCCCTCGAGTACACACTGGGTCATTTTGACCCCAAAAATTTTCTGCCGCCATTTGTTTGGCCTTTTTATTGGCAAGAATTTTCGTGGGACACGATATTCATTCAGATCCGAAGAAAAACTGATTCACCGGGAGTATTTCAAGTAGAAACTCGATCCAAGTTTATTTTGACGAGATAATTGAGCCCTCGAGTACACACTGGGTCATTTTGACCCCAAAAATTTTCTGCCGCCATTTGTTTGGCCTTTTTATTGGCAAGAATTTTCGTGGGACACGATATTCATTCAGATCCGAAGAAAAACTGATTCACTGGGAGTATTTCAAGTAGAAACTCGATCCAAGTTTATTTTGACGAGATAATTGAGCCCTCGAGTACACACTGGGTCATTTTGACCCCAAAAATTTTCTGCCGCCATTTGTTTGGCCTTTTTATTGGCAAGAATTTTCGTGGGACACGATATTCATTCAGATCCGAAGAAAAACTGATTCACCGGGAGTATTTCAAGTAGAAACTCGATCCAAGTTTATTTTGACGAGATAATTGACCCCTCGAGTACACACTGGGTCATTTTGACCCCAAAAATTTTCTGCCACCAATTGTTTGGCCTTTTTATTGGCAAGAATTTTCGTGGGACACGATATTCATTCAGATCCGAAGAAAAACTGATTCACTGGGAGTATTTCAAGTAGAAACTCGATCCAAGTTTATTTTGACGAGATAATTGAGCCCTCGAGTACACACTGGGTCATTTTGACCCTAAAATTTTTTCTATCCCCAATTGTTTGGCGTTTATTGGCAAAATAAGTTTCGGCACTTGATTATCGTTTTCGTCAAAAAATAAATTTAGAGTCGTAAAATATTGACAATTAACTACAAAAAACTTGGCCACAAAAAAAGACGAAAAATACATATTAACGCCTCGGGTCTGTTTGACCCGAGATGCACTCGAAGGCTCAAGGAACTCAGAAAAGCCCAAGAGCTCCTTAAAACTTGAGGCTTTTGTTTTTACGAATTTAGCTGGCAATCGAAAGTGAACGCCATCGCGAATGATTTTCTCAACGTCGAGTGAACAAGCAACGGAATTCGGACGTAGTTTTGCGAGCTGACGATTTTCTAAACAACATCCCAAGCCTCGAAGGAATTGTTTCGGCTCTCGCATGGATTCGCGAGGCTAAAAAGAACACCCCTGACTGCCGGGCGGAACAAAAGAAATAAACGAGGGCTCAGGATATGTGCGTGACGTTGTTATATACAAACGCCCGTGCAAATAATCTTCCCAAACGTATGTGCACGATGAATATATGTTTGCGATTGTGTACGTGGGAGAAATATGGATCAAGAGACGCACGAGGTTTCGTTCGTGTTGAAAGACAGCTAAAGAGCTCTTCCTGCGGCTGCGATACGTTTTCGTCGTCGTCGTTGAAACCACAAGATGCTGGTGAAAACCATCACGTTCCCTAAACCGGTATTACGCGAGGAAATCGGCCCAACGAAAGCTCCAAACCCACCCTTCTGTCTTCACCTTTTTCCGGCACATATATTGATGCGCAAAAATGCTCTCGAAAGTCCTGCATCCTACGATGCCTAACCGAGCGAACCAGCATCACTTTTTCCTTCAACCACCAAAACTCCGATCTTCCAGACGTTTTTTTCAACCGCCAGGAAAAAATCCCATTTTTTCCGGATACCAAAACAACCCCGGAGCCTCTCCTCGAGGCTCTAACGGCGACGACCGAATTTCAGATACTCTTGGCACCCTCGTATCAATCATATCAATGTCAACGTGCGTTGAGAGAGAAACGAGATGTTTTGGAATTTTTTTTTTTTCACACGACGCAATAGAATCAAATTGACGAGCCTGGACAATTATTCCAACAATTACACGCTCGGAGCACGAAGGAAAAACCGGATTTTAGACAAATTTTGGCTGATAGACATTTTTCGGTAAATTAACAAAAAATAAATCATTTCGCGGCCATGAAATTGTAGTAATTGTGAATCATGAAGAATTTTTTCGTTTTTTTTTTATTTTTTTATTTATTAAAGGACGTTGTATGCAAAATTTTCTATCGATAAAATTTTTTTAAATCTGAACCGTACAAAGAGAATAGTGACGTCTAATAGCTCGCCCAATTCTACGAGAGTTCACCATCTAGAAGTCGACACATTTATTTATAAAAATCCCAATTTTCAGTAATTTCTCATAAGAGCTCGTGTTAAAAGTTGCAATTTTCAACATTGAATATTTCGATTTCTAAATGGCGAAGCCTCTTAAAACTTTGCATACACTTTTATGTAACATCGAAGAAGCTTTATTCAATTTTTCGAAACAATCGGTCGTAAAATTTTTTCGAATTTTTTTTTATTGCATAAAAAATACAGATTACCTCGGAAAATCTTGGATTCAGAGTACGTTGTTCTTTAGTAAATTTGCAACAACTTTTTTAAATGAACTTGGGCTCGCAAACGCGATTTTGTATGCAAGAAAAACTGAAAAGAAAAATTTAGATTTGATCGTCGCCATACAACGTCCTCAATTTTTTATTTATTTATAAAAATCACAATTTTCAGTAATTTATCATAAGAGCTCGTGTTAAAAGTTGCAATTTTCAACATTGAATATTTCGATTTCTAAATGGCGAAGCCTCTTAAAACTTTGCATACACTTTTATGCAACATCGAAGAAGCTTTATTTAATTTTTCGAAAAAAATCGGTCGTAAAATTTTCCCGAAATTTTTTTTATTACATAAAAAATACAGATTACCTCGGAAAATCTTGGATTCAGAGTACGTTGTTCTTTAGTAAATTTGCAACAACTTTTTTAAATGAACTCAGGCTCGCAAACCATTTCGTATGCAAGAAAAACCGAAAACAAAAATTTAGATTTGACCGTCACCATGCAACGTCTTTAACAAATTTTCTAAATTTTTCTACCGTTTGAAGATTTTTATTTTGCTTAACAGAAAAAAAGAGAAAACGTTTTGAGAGCGAAAAGCGATTAGCTTTGAAATATCGTTCTTGCCACAATTCTATATCTGGATCAATAAAAAAAAAAAAAAAAAATGTTTCAAACCTACTGACCTGTACGAAGATCAAAATCTGCTCGATTTGCAGAGGGTCCCCCGGCAAGAAAAGCCCACTTTTCATCACTTACTCTCCGGCAGAGTAGGCGGTTGAGCCAGGAGTGAAAAAATAGCAAAGAATGGATAAATAAAAAAAGGGAGAAAAAACAAGGCAAGCAAGAGAAATAAAAAAAAAGAAAGAAGTGGATCGTGAAGTTTGTGGGTGGTGTGGAGAAATACGATGGGCTATTCGAGTGAGGTATCGCGATGAATATGAAAGTGACGTCCCGTAATCCGCAGCAAATTTATCTGACCTCTCCCTTATATACACAGACGTATATTCGTTCGCGTGTACATACGTCCAGAGACCAAAGAAAATGGTGGAAAAATGGTCAAGGGTTGAAAAAAAAAAAAAATGGAAAATTTTTTTCCCACATGAATTTCGTGCAAAAATATTTGTATCATTTTTGTTACGCTGGGAATGAAATTTTGTTAAAAATCGTCGATATTTTGTTGACTACGGTAAACTCAATATTTTTCGATCATTTCAACATTTTCGTTAACGGAATTTTCAGCGAAATTTACGAGTGGAACGACAAAAATTTGCTTCCGGAGAGACTTTCTAAAATATTTCTTGCTGCATTGACACAATTTTTGGGATTATTCCAAAAAACGTTTTCGATCAAAGTATTCATCTTTTTCAACAAAATTTTGTTTTCCGTGTAATTACGCAGTTTGCACACTTTTCCGAAAAATCGATAAATCATTTTCGATTCAAGAACCTCTCAGAAATTCTTCATATAATTTCTAGGGGTGTGCGAATATTTGAAAACTTGGAATATTCGGCATCAAATCGAATCGAATTGTTTGATTCGAATTTCAAACCGAATATTCGATTTTTTCGAATATTCGATTTTTTTTCGAATATTCGATTTTTTTTCGAATATTCGATTTTCTTTCGAATATTCAATTTTCTTTCGAATACTCAAATATTTGAAAATTTAAGAAATACTTGAAAATTGCTCGAATATTCTATTCGAAAATCGAATTGAAAATTCATCAAATATTCGGAAATTTATCGAATACTCGAAAATTCGACGAATATTCGATTCAAAAATCGAATATTCGACTAAAAAATCGAATATTCGATTCGAAAATCGAATCGAATTTCAATATTCGATTCGATTCGATTCGATCACTATTCGCACACCCCTAATAATTTCCTCTCCGCGACATTGATGTCACGTAATGAATCGCCACTTTGCAATCGACCAACTGGTCAGACATGCCATTTTGCCCCAATCTTTTTGACGCGCATATAAATACAAAAAACGAGAGAACGCGTGGGGCTGAGCTCAGTTGCTCAGTGTGGCAAGAGCGAGAAGTTTTCAGAGCTGGCGTCGATTCCTATATATGAAGCGATGGAAAAGCGTCTGTATATGCGGCAGGGACCACGTTCGGATAACATATCGCGACTCGCGCCCTCGATGAGACCATGCCATTCGTTTTATCCTCGTACGCGTATATATTAGACGAAGCAAACACACACACACACACACACACACAGAGGAAAATATAAATATATTGAGCACACCCATGGAACGTTTCTTTCTGTCGTTCTCGCTGTCTCTCTCTCTCTCGCTCTGGTTCGGTCGCGAGGCCGCGGAAGATTAATATATACGAGCCATTATTAACGGGAGAGACCTTAACGCTCCATCGCACTGGAAAAACGCCCTGCGCCCCGTATCCCTGGCCGAGCCTCCTCGTCGCCGTTAATTGATTCGGCGCGAATGTCGCAAAAAAGAAGAAAATTAAAAAAAGTAAAAAAAAAAAAAAAATATAGCACGAAGAACAGCAGCAGAAGGAATCGAAAGGGTCGAAGCAAATCATGGCCCCGATAAAAAATACTCCAGAAAAGCATTTTCCATTTAATTCCATCATGAGATTCCGTCCTATTCGAGAGAAATACTAAATTTTACACTAAGAATCATTAGTTCAGCTTGCGGAAGATCGAGCGAAGATGAAAATGTGTTTATCCAGTTGCTGGAGGCTCGCCAACAGCGAACCCTGTGTCCCTTGTCGTTCGGATCGCCCCGAAGCATTGAAAAACATGATCCTGATGACGAAATTTACCTCCAGCATCCTCATCCCCAATTCTTCGGCTCTAAACGTCTAAGAATTTCATTTATGGATCATCAAAGACACGTTAGATTTTACAGACTCCGGGCTGGATCCTTGTGTCGTCCGCAAAGTGTCCTGGATCCTTATTCAACGAGTCTAGCATCTCAAATGTCCTCGAGCGTGACAAATTTCTTTGGCAAACAGACAGAGAGACATGCGGAAAGTGCTCAACTCAAAAAATCCATTCTCGCTCTTTTTTCTTCTTCTCTCTCGCTCGTCGTCGTCGTCGCTTTTAGCGAACTGTTGCTTACACAATAAGAAGAAAAAAAAAGTAACATTGTCATCGTGCACACAAGGCCGGAGAGGGGAGAAGATCATGCAGCAGGCACGTGTCCCTAGAACGCCCGAATCGTGTTTTATTTCATGATCGCTCGAGCGTTCCGGATGTGTATACATATATATATGCGAATGTTGTACACCCTGGAGCCGGCTCGTTGGGGCTCACCAGGGCGCGTAAATCGGGGCCTCCAGGTTTCGGGGTGCGAGCTATACATATGCAACGAAATAACCCTCCAACCCATAAGTTCCTTCATTTTTCCTCGCACGGCTTTTTTTACGAAGGCACACACTCTTCGATGTATTTTATTCTATTTTATTTTTCCCATTCCTCCCGTCCTCCATATCAAACGAACGAAAAGGTTAACGACTTTCCATTCGTTACAAAATCATTACGAAAAAAAAAAAAAACAAAAATTTCATATTCTTGTTTTTTTGGATTGGGTGGGGGTTAATATTACGAATAACCAAATTGTCGAACAGCTAATAATTCGGAATTTTGGTATTCATAAAATNCATTTGAAAAATTTCATTTCGACTTTCTTACTTTTCTTTTATTTAATTTTATGGATACCAAAATTCCGAATTATTAGCTGTTCGACAATTTGGTTATTCGTAATATTAACCCCCACCCCATTTTTCGCTCTTTTTTTTTTGTAGGGACATTTTTTGCAGTAAATTGTCCAAATTTTAAGGCCCTAAATTTATTTTTCGACGAAAATTGAATGCCGAAATATTCGTTGCCATTAAACGCCAAACGATTGGTGATGAAAAAATTTTTGGGTCAAAATGACCCAGTGTGTACTGACCCAAGGCGTTTATTTTTTTTTCAAATCTTTGTATTCCGGTAAATACGCATTTTTCCCTTTGTTTTTTACAAAAAATTAAATGCCAGAATATTCGTTGCCATTGAATGCCAAAGAATCAACGATAAAAAATCTTTGGGGTCAAAATGACCCAGTGTGTACTCGAAGGGTCAAAACAAAGATATAGAATCTTTGCTTCGATCTGGTAAATGGAAAATGTTACGCTGTTGGCTATCGATCGATTTTTTCGATGTAAGAAAAAATCTTTGTATTCCGGTAAATACGCATTTTTCGCTTTGTTTTTTGACGAATATTAAATGCCAGAATATTCGTTGCCATTGAAGGCCAAAGAATCAACGATAAAAAATTTTTGGGGTCAAAATGACCCAGTGTGTACTCGAAGGGTCAAAACAAAGATATAGAATCTTTGCTCCGATCTGGTAAATGGCAAATGTAACGCTGTTGGCTATCGATCGATTTTTTCGATGTAAGAAAAAATCTTTGTATTCCGGTAAATACGCATTTTTCGCTTTGTTTTTTACGAAAAATTAAATGCCAGAATATTCGTTGCCATTGAATGCCAAAGAATCAACGATAAAAAATCTTTGGGGTCAAAATGACCCAGTGTGTACTCGAAGGGTCAAAACAAAGATATAGAATCTTTGCTTCGATCTGGTAAATGGAAAATGTAACCCTGTTGGCTATCGATCGATTTTTTCGATGTAAGAAAAAAGCTCGATATTTGGCCCGGGTCCTGCATGGGATTGCGGAATCGTTCGGCCGCGCAAGAGTCCTGGCCCGTGACGTCAGAGGGTAGAACAAGAATGATGAGAAGCCTCGGACAAAAACGTCAATCAGGCTTACGTGTTGGAAGGGAGGGCGAAAGAGCATCAAATTGAAAGAGAGTGCGAGAACGCAGCTCCACAGAAAGAAAGAGCGAATGATGGCAGGATTTAGATCGTTATCGAAAGAGAGTAGAAAACGTGGAAAGCCAACTCCAGAGATGATGATGTGCTCTTCTCTTTTATACACCGTTACCTAATTATTCCGAACACGATTGCCTCGCTCACTGCACGAAACAACTTTCTATTTCTATCGATATAGAAATATCCTGCTTCCCTTTTGTACAGATGGGGTGTCGCCCATTGGACCGTGTTACACGTGTGTTCGACTTTAACCATCAAATGTTTTATTCTCCTATACAGTTCGTTTCCTATTGGCACCATCGTGCTCTCTCAGGAATGTCAATGACGGAAAATAAATTAAACTTGTCAAACCCAAGTCACCGATCCCCAGCAATTTTGCATTTAAAAAAAAAAGATGCGATTGTATTTTTTGTTTATTTTTTTTTTTTATTATAATTGTTCCAAATGAAACTTTGAAGAATTTTATAAATTGAGGATGTTGAGTACCTATGAAATTTGTTGATGTTAATATGTTCGATAAATATCTTCTTAATCGTCGGGAAATTTGTGCACGACCTCTGCGGAATACTTATCGTAAAAACGTGCCAAATTTGAAGAATTCTGTTCTCATTACTTTCACCACCTTGATTGAGGATTGGAATAAAAAATGATGGGAAAGTTCTGAAAATTTAGGATTTTTTCGTACGAAATATTTAAGAGGTCGTGTTAAAATTTCACGACGATTGAGAAGCTCGGTATTATTAAAAAACTAATATTTTGTTAAGAACAATTTTTTAAACAAATACAACAAATATTTATCAATAAAATTCGTTTTGTTTCCGTTGCTTCCAGTATATTGTAGATATTGAAAAATTGAGAGGTCGAAAAGTCAACTTGTCGCAAAGTTATACCAGTTTCCATGAGACTACGTTTGACAACATTTAATTGATTAATGTTAATTGTTCATTAACGAGCTTCCTAATGGTCGTGAAATTTTTACACGATCTCTTTAATGCTTCACGCAAAAACATACCAAATTTTAATAATTTTTTTTATCATTTGCGATTTGGGACTCAACATCCAGAGTAAAAAAAAAAAATTCAAATAATTTCTTGTCGTTGATTTTTGATGGAAAGTGTTTGTATATTTGTTTGGTTGATTTGATTTTAATGAAAAACTGGATTCTCACCTCTCCCGAGGTTCTACAGATTTTCGGAGCGTTCCATAAAACAGGATTTCGTATCGAAGCGAAATAAATCTCACCATGAGATATATTGAAACTCATGGGTTTATGGTTCTGGAGAGAAAGCACGAAATCAGAGGGACGCCATTCGAATAGAAGAGAACAGAGCAATTGCCTACAGAGTAGCTCCTCTCTGGTGCATACGATGCTGTTGTTACTCCAGATCTCCAACGTTCCGTTGCCACTGCTCCGGGGTATCTATCGGATAATTAGCCGGTGATTACGTGGCAATCATTCGAGCGGATATCAGCTCGCCCTCGGCTCTCGCTCTCCTCTCTTCTCTACTTGCTTCATCCCTTTTCTTCACTCTCTCTCTCTCTCCCTCTCTCTGTGTCTGTCGCTCAAGTATATCGAGAGAGAGAGAAAGAGAGAGAGAGAGAGAGAGAGAGAGAGAGATAAAGTTGGACTGGCTCAGCGTTCTCCATTATCCCTACGGCGGCTTGCAGGCGAGCAGCCCCCTCTGTCTCGTTTCAACGATGGAAGCTGGAAGCGGCAGAGGAGATGTTGAAAGCGTTGCTGGAAGCGTCAGCCACTTTCTATATACGTATATAGAATCTCTCTCATGCTGATGTTACTCTACCTTCGAAGCTGATGCTTGAACGTCCCTCCGGACTCCAGGCGCCGGTGCCCGCACTTCCTGCATCTTGTTACTGACGCCCAATGCACTGCTGGCTCGGGCATTATAGTACCTACAGTAGCCTTCCCATACAAGCTTTACCTACCTCGAGAATCGACGCAACCACCTATGCTATTATGTATATGTTGGCCAGCAACACGCACCTATGTATACCTTTCTATCCCATACCATAAGGCTCCCATACACTCCAGCTTTACTCCCATCTACCTTCCTGTACATATGGATCCATGTACTCCATCGTATCTACATTCATCCATGTGTAGAAAATTCACTGTTTTCCAGATTCATTTTCTCTTACTTTTCATACAATTTACTGCAAGAATCGAAATTTTGTCTAAAATCCATGAAGAAATAATTTTTCTCTCATTTTTTGTGCGATTTATTGCAAAAATCGAAATATCCTATCAAGTCCATAAAGAAACACCCAATTTTCCACAAATTGGCAAGAGTCTTCAGCGACTCGTAAATTATCCAATTTATAGATTTATCTGTGTACAGAAAATTCATTGCTTTCCAGATTCATTTTCTCTTACTTTTCATACAATTTACTGTAAAAATCGAAATTTTGTCTAAAATCCACGAAAAAATACTTTTTCTCTCATTTTTTGTGCGATTTATTGCAAAAATCGAAATTTTCTATCAAGTCCATGAAGAAACACCCAATTTTCCACAAATTGGCAAGAGTCTTGAGCGACTCGTAAGTTATCCAATTTATAGATTTATCTGTGTGTAGAAAATTCATTGCTTTCCACATTCATTTTCTCTTACTTTTTACGCAATTTACTGCAAAAATCGAAATTTTGTCTAAAGTCCACGAAGAAATAATTTTTCTCTCATTTTTTGTGCGATTTATTGCAAAAATCGAAATTTTCTATCAAGTCCATGAAAAAACACTCAATTTTCCACAAATTGGCAAAAGTCTTGAGCGACTCGTAAGTTATCCAATTTATAGATTTATCTGTGTGTAGAAAATTCATTGCTTTCCAGATTCATTTTCTCTTACTTTTCATACAATTTACAGCAAAAATCGAAGTTTTCTCTAAAGTCCATGAAGAAATAATTTTTCTCTCATTTTTTGTGCGATTTATTGCAAAAATCGAAATTTTCTATCAAGACCATGAAGAAACACTCAAGTTTTCAAAAATTGGCAAAAGTCCTGAGCGACTATAGTTGCTCATAAGTTATTCAATTTATAGATTTATCTGTATGCAGAAAATTCAATGTTTTCCAGAATTTCTCTCACTTTTCAACAATTTATTGCAAAAATCGAAATTTTCCATAAAGTCTATGAAGAAACACGGAAGTTTTNATCTGTGTGTGGAAAATTCATTGCTTTCCAGATTCCTTTTCTCTTACTTTTCATACAATTTACTGCAAAAATCGAAATTTTCTCTAAAGTCCACGAAGAAATACTTTTTCTCTCATTTTTTGTGCGATTTATTGCAAAAATCGAAATTTTCTATCAAGTCCATGAAAAAAACACCCAATTTTCCACAAATTGGCAAGAGTCTTTAGCGACTCGGAAGTTATCCAATTTATAGATTTATCTGTGTGTGGAAAATTCATTGCTTTCCAGATTCCTTTTCTCTTACTTTTCATACAATTTACTGCAAAAATCGAAATTTTCTCTAAAGTCCACGAAGAAATACTTTTTCTCTCATTTTTTGTGCGATTTATTGCAAAAATCGAAATTTTCTATCAAGTCCATGAAAAAACACCCAATTTTCCACAAATTGGCAAGAGTCTTGAGCGACTCGTAAGTTATCCAATTTATAGATTTATCTGTGTGTAGAAAATTCATTGCTTTCCACATTCATTTTCTCTTACTTTTTACGCAATTTACTGCAAAAATCGAAATTTTGTCTAAAGTCCATGAAGAAATAATTTTTCTCTCATTTTTTGTGCGATTTATTGCAAAAATCAAAATTTTCTATCAAGACCATGAAAAAACACTCAAGTTTTCAAAAATTGGCAAAAGACCTGAGCGACTATAGTTGCTCGTAAGTTATTCAATTTATAGATTTATCTGTATGCAGAAAATTCAACGTTTTCCGGAATTTCTCTCACTTTTCAACAATATATTGCAAAAATCGAAATTTTCCATAAAGTCTATGAAGAAACACGGAAGTTTTAACAAATTGGCGGAAGTCCTGAGCGACGCCTGTGCAGGTGTAAAGATTGGGGTGATGGTCATCATCATGAAACCGATCGTACGGTTTAGAGACTGCGAACATCTACCTCGATATCGAGCACTCGCATACACGTGTTTTCTTCATATATGTAGATAGCTGGAGGATTCAATGGCTTCCCTCGATCCATAGCTATGCGAAAAGGGAAAGAGCAGGANACTTAAGGAATTAATCGAATTTTATGGGTGAGCACAGGACCATTTACTTATTTTGAAGTCCCAAAATTGATTCCGGCTGCTTGTTTCCCGAATTTTGGCAAGAAAAAAAATCGGGGCAAAGTGGCCACCCCCTCGAGTCCGGTGAAAATCCATAATTGTCAATTCTACGACGAAAAAAGTAGTTGAAAATCATCGTGCAATTAGCACGATGATTTTCATCCTTCTAGGCCTAGACTGCCTTAAGTTTCTCGGAAAACAACCAT
Source organism: Hyposoter didymator (assembly GCA_037952995.1). Classification (NCBI taxonomy): domain Eukaryota; kingdom Metazoa; phylum Arthropoda; class Insecta; order Hymenoptera; family Ichneumonidae; genus Hyposoter; species Hyposoter didymator. The sequence goes on along the minus strand of JBAJMU010000002.1, from coordinate 1,922,204 downwards.
TTTTTTCGGCGCCAGTTTGTCTCAGATATCAAAATTTTCGAGTGGCCACTTTGCCCCATAAATCGCATTTTAGTGAGTGGCCACTTTGCCCCATGTGGCCACTTTGCCCCATATTCCCCTATAGTCGATTTTTAAGCCATCGTAGACACACATGGGTCTGGAGTGCCCATTCAGCGAATCGTGTGAGTTTCTCGTTTTTCGTATCGTTAACATTTCATAAGAATAGTTGAAAATCATTTTTATCCATCGCACAGTGCAGACTCTCTTTCCGCATGAATCCAAAACTACTTTTGAATTTTTTCAGATTTTTTAAACCAGTCCAAGTACGGAGAAAATCGGTAGGGCACCAGAGACCCATGTGTGTCTAGAGAGGTGTCCACGTGGCTAATTTCACGTTAAAAAAACTTTTTTATAGGAACATCGATGAAATAATAATTTAGTCTCTTTTTTCGTCGATGGACACATCACCTCGATTCATGACATTCTCGGACATCACTCCAGGACCATTTTGTCCTGGAATGTGAAAGAGTCGGTAGCTTTTTCGGTGCTTCATTTATTTTTTGCCACAATTTCTTCTTTGATTTCCAAGGAAGTTAACGCCCGGGAAAATAAAAAGAGAGGGAAGGGGAGGGAAAGAAATGGAAATGGTCGAGTGCAAGTCCTCCTTATGGGGGTTGCACCCACGTCTCATTTTCAGAGCGCGTGGCGTGCAGTCGCGAAACGATTGAGTCATTCATCGGGATAACAACACAACAAACACATCAGGCTCGGATAGCATTGCCTCCCTGCTCTTTATACTCGATCCTGTTCGTATATAATACACATACATACACGTGTTAAGTACTTGGCTCGCGTTTGACTCTACGAGACTTTCGCTAACTCCCGCACCCTGCTGTGACGTCACGGACAGAAGGCATTCAGATTGAAGAACGCTCGATGACTCTTGAGATTTGTATTGCCATTAATAAGGAGGGTGTCGAGTAGGCATACCGCCTGCATCTATATATATTTTTACACAGCGTTTATACATGCGGGAGGGAAAGAAAGGAGAGTCGTTGAGCGAGTGTGCGGACAATCTACATAGACACAAATATTTTTTTCCATTAAGTTTACACACACGTGTAAATATTATGGAATAAACTTCTGGGCTAAAAAAAACCTTTGCTTCCCTCCATCCAAACATTCCTGGGGTGGGGGTTAATATTACGAATAACCAAATTGTCGAACAGCTAATAATTCGAAATTTTGGTATTCATAAAATTAAATAAAAGAAAAGTAAGAAAGTCGAAATCAAATTTTTCAAATGACTAAAAATTCGAAATACAAAATAGCGAACGTCAAAAATGGCGAACGTCAAAACGGCGAGCGCCAAAATAACGAATTCTATTCTATTCTATTCTATTCTAGCGTTCGTTATTTTGGCGCTCGCCGTTTTGACGTTCGCCATTTTTGACGTTCGCTATTTTGTATTTCGAATTTTTAGTCACTTGAAAAATTTGATTTCGACTTTCTTACTTTTCTTTTATTTAATTTTATGAATACCAAAATTCCGAATTATTAGCTGTTCGACAATTTGGTTATTCGTAATATTAACCCCCACCCCATTCCTGCACTCCCAAAACAAATAAAACGCGATCCTCGAATCTTTTTCTATGGGCAACTATATTATTAACTTTATTAACTTTGGCTTCCTGATAGAGGAGACTTTCAACATCGTGCATCTTGAGCATCTTGAGCAAGCAATTTGCAAATTTCAATTTACAGCGTTTTTTGTATTTCCGTTTAAATTATATTATGTCGACAACTTTCTAGTCAGTAACGAGCAAGTACAGACTTATGCACAATATCTTACAAAGTTTGCAGAAATTGGAGCGGTTGGACGATTTTTCAAAAAACTCAGATTTTCGTAAAATTCGAAAAATTATTAAATTTACACCGTTCAACCGAAATTTCCCAAATTCAATACCAACCTTCCTATTATGATCATCTATTTGTTGAGAAAACAAAATTACTGAGAAATCTTAAAATTTGCAGAAATTCGAGCGGTTGGACGATTTAAAAAAAAAAACTCAGATTTTTGTGAAATTCGAAAAATTATTAAATTTACACCGTTCAACCGAAATTTCCCAAATTCAATACCAACCTTCCTATGATGATACTCTATCGGTGATAAAACTCAAAATTTGCAGAAATTAGAGTGGTTGGACGATTTTTCAAAAAACTCAGATTTTCATAAAATTCGAAAAACCATAAAATTTAAATCGTTTAACCAATATTTTCCAAATTCAATACCAACCTTCCTATTATGATACTCTATTTATAAAAAAAAAATTCGTTGTAAATCTTGAAATTTGCGGAAGCTAGAGCGTCGACACCTTTTTTTTGAAAATTTCAAAATTGCCGTACAATTCGTATTTTTCTAGCAATTCTAACAAAATTCTGAGAGAATCTCAAGATTGTATAGATCAACATCTGTGCGAAACGGGAGCTCTGTAGCTCAAACCGTTCTCGAGTTATGAACGTTTGAATGTTACAGTGCCAGAACAAACATACACACACACATCCGGACATTTTTCCTAAATATGATTTTTCGATGTTTCGGGACATTTTCAGCACATCGATATTGAAAACTGGAAGAAAAAACAAATTTCACCGTCACGTAGCTTCCTCTACGAGGAAGCAAAATCACAACGTCAGAGAAAACGAGCGAGAGATTTTCACGTCAATTGGAAATTTATGATTTCCATTTCGATGGAGGGTCCATTGCATGGGTTTGCATGTTTTGTGGTGTCGATCATTGGTAGCGGAAGTAGTTCCATCAACTGTTGACCGTTAATTGGTTATTAATAACAATTGGCATAAAAAGAAACGAGGTCGAACGATTTTGTAATCATGTTGATGTTTCGAGAGCAGTAACGGATCGCAATGGCACTGGTAATGATTGTTCGCTCCAGCACGGAGCAAAACCCAACGACAAACCTGACTCGCTGCCATCTGGATTATGCGTCCATGAAATTTGATTGTGTGTGTGTGTGTGTTGCAGTTCTAAACGTAGTAATTTCATCGGCAGTCCAATGTATGAAAACCCTTGTTATTGGCCAATGTTGATAACACAAGCGTCCAGAGTTTGCCTGATGATTGGGATGACGTTTTGGCCACAATTTTCATGTCCATACAGAACTCGCTTGTTCTGTTCACTACGAGTTGATTGTTGGTTCGAAATTCTCGCTATTCGAATACTCTTCATATCGCAATGTCTCACCAAATTGCAAATGGTTGATATCCAAAACCCAAAACCCATCATCCCATTATCCACCGTAATCTCCTGTCCCTAGCTCTCTCTCTCTCCCTGTCTCCCTCTCGTAGCGTTGGCTCCTGCTCGGAACTGTCTTTTCAGTCGGTCACAGCTGGTACCTTTTGGATTCCAATCCTTCAGCCTCTCTTCCTCCCTTTCCATCTCTTCTCTGCCATTCTTTCCGTTCTTCTCTCTCTCTCTCTCTCTCTCTCTCCGTCTCTCTTTCTCTTTGGCTAACGTCCTCTGACTTCGTGTTCGCCCGCGCCTCATCCGGCAGAGCAGAGGCAACCACCACTCTGCGCGATTCCACCCAACACTCAGCCGCAAATATAATTACTGCCGTTTAAGCCGCTTCCATTGTGTGCCAAACGCTTGACTTGTTCGACGTGCCGTTCGCGCTGAATAGTCCGCCTCTCTCTCTCTCTCTGACTCTCTTTAATAGAGAGAATTCACATAAACAAGAGAATGGACCATGTTACGGTATTGTGTTGACGCACTAGACTACCGTAAGGATATTCTGCCAGTTTCCAAACTCATAGGGTGTCCTGAATCAGGATCTCCAATGAGATCGACGAGTGAGCAAAACAACGTTCGAAAAATCGGCATGTTTCAAAGAGGATCGACGTTGATCTCTCTGGATGGTTTGCAACGATCATCAAGACAAATGGTCAACATTCTGATGAGCTACTGACGTCACTAACTCGACCAACCCCACTCCAGAACTTCCTCTCATTCGTTTCTTCAGCCTGGATGGATTTTGACTTTTGGAACCTTGTTTCCATTGTATTTCCTTGTTTTTCTCTGTAGCAGAAGTTCATGGACACCCAGTACATTTGTTTGAGTATATATTAGATGTGGCGTGAGAGTTGTGGCTCGCGTGGCATGGCGATTCAACACGCCACGTACAATGCGTGGCAGAGAAAGGGTGACGTCGAGATGTATTGTTGGCTTCAGAAATCGATGCCACATTCATGTGAATATGCGGAACATAGAGAGGGAGAGAAAGAGAGAGAGAGAGAGAGGGGGAGTAGTGGTGAGCTCGCCGCGTGTCCAAGTGCTTTTCCAGCAAGCCCAGGAACAACCCCGGGCTGGCCAAACCACCCCTTCGTACCTTGCTCTCATCTGAATCGAATAGAGCCTTTCCCACTTGTCCATCGATAAAAATTTGACGGGCAAATAATGGAACTCGTAAATCATAATATGTTGGGACGAAAAAAATAATGAAGCAGGGGACGAGGGTGGTTGATGAGAAAAAAAATAGAGCGGACGGTATGGTTGAGAAATAATTGGGCTTGATTTGGTTTTATAGAAATTTAAGCAGATTTTTTCTTCATTTTTTTTCAGAAGCTTTTTTTTCTGTCAATTTGTTGACAATCTGAATCAATCGAATCGGAATCGTTGTTTCGGTGTGACGAATTTTTTTAAACTCCATTTTGACACGTCAATTTATTATCCCAGCGATATATTTTTCCAATTAAATCGCATTCGACTATCACGAGCAGAAATATCGTTTCTGCGAACTACACTGCCAAGTATCGAGCTGATCGCACAGGAAAAATGAATATCATTCGTGAAGGGAAGAAAGGCTCCCGTCACGTTGGACAAAGAATGAATTTTGGCGGAAAGAGCACGGATATATATTCGAGAATCTAACAGAACAGCCGTTCTTTTTCGCACGTATCAAAAGCTCGCGATCGTCGGAGCGAGGAACAGGCATTTTGCTTCCCGAAACTCGCCCCTTTTCTCACTCTCATCCATCCCTTTGGTGCGTGTACGACGAAAGGACCAACATCACGTGTGATTTCGCACACAAATTTTCCTTCGAGAACTATATGTTGAACGATCGACGCTGAATATCATTTTTCGTCTTAGGAAATTTATCAATTAAAATAAAATTAGAAAAATTCGGACGGCAAAAAATCGAAAATATTTATCAATCTTCCCGAACGATAAAAACCAATGATAATTAATTAACCATCAAGAAATTATTGAGAACAATTAACTTTTAAGAAATTGTTGAGAACAATTAACTGTTGAGAGAATTATTTAAAATAATTAACTACTGAGAAATTGTTGAGAGTATTCAACTATCAAAAAAATTTTGAGAATAATTAATTATTGAGAAATTATTTTAAATAATGAACTTTTAAGAAATTATTAAGAATAATTGACAATAATTGACAATAATTGAACATTGAGAATAATTTACTATTAAGAAATTATTAAGAAATTATTAAGAAATTATTAAGAAATTATTAAGAAATTATTAAGAAATTATTATGAAGAAATTATTAAGAATAATTGACAATAATTGACAATAATTGAACATTCAGAATAATTTACTATTAAGAAATTATTGACAATAATCGACTATTAGGAAATTGTTGAGAATAATCAACTGTTGAGAAATTATTTAAATTAATTAACAACTCAGAAATTATTGAGAATAATTAACTATTAAAAAAATATTGAGAATAATTAACTATTGAGAAATTATTAACAACAATCAACTCCTGAGCAATTATTATGAATCATCAACTATTAATAAATTATTGAGAATAATTAAATATTAATAAATTATTAAGAATAATTGACAATCAAGTAATCATCCAGAATAATTGACTATTCACAAATGATTAAGAATTATTAACTATTACGAAATGATTGAGAACGAGGTAAATACTTGGTTCGGTGACCGAGGATGAGGGAAATGGCTCCGGGCTCGTGGAGTCGTCATAACGACGGATGGACTCATAAAAATTGGTCGAAAAAACAGATCGAAATAAAAAGTCGTCTTTCCATGGCTCGAGTGATAAAAAAATTCAAGTTCCCCACAATTTTCCATGAAACGGAAAATTTTCTGGATTCCGAAAGACTATGGATTTTGAGCTGCAGGTTGTTGTCTCCTTCGAGGATATGTCAAGGGGCGAATATTGCTGAAAAGCGTTCCACGCTCCCATTCACTCACTCTCTCGTCCATAAATCCATACTTTTCACCCCTCGAAATTCCCCATCATACTGTTTCTCTACACAGATCCATTTTGTTCACAGTTTCTCCGTTCCCTCGTGACTGACGTCTGAATCTTCCGAACCTGGAGAAAAAGTCCAAGAAAAATAATGTTTAAAACTGCTGTGGTAAAGTTTGGCCACTCGTCATTGGCGACCGTGTCTTTCTGCACATGTCGCAAAGGACGAAAAGGAGAGCCAGAGAGGGGGAGAGTCTCGGCGAGATGTGACGGGGGAAGAAAAGTCAAGCGATGGGGAAATCGATCTCTTTTGTTCGAACAATACGAGACTGTTGACATTTACGATTGTTCACCGGCACTAAGAGTAATTTAACGTCAAATTGGTAATTATGGATTTAGGGAACAGGTTTCGTCGTAGACTGTGTGCCTCGACGACTGCTGGTAGTTTGGTACTTGAACCTGCGACAGCTGGTGTGCCAATGAGAATGAATGCGAGCACCGAGACGATTAGATTTGTCGCTTAAACGAGCCACTTTCGATCCTCACTTTTGTCAAAAGGCACTCGACAGAGTTTTGGATCGAATGATCGTCCAATGGGATTTTGCTGCTCGCAGCCACTCGAGCCAAACTTTCTTCACTTGAGACACACACACACACTTTTTTGTAAACAACATACTTCGTTACGTGCAAACATTTCCAATCTTTTCGAAAATTATTTCAAGATTTTTTAATTTTTTGACTAATTAATTAACGCGTTGATTAAGTTTTTAATTAACCCTGCGAGTGCACACCTCCTATAAAATGCACATTGTTGTATCCCGGTAAAAATGCGTTTTTCTTTTTCTTTTTGTCGAAACGTTTTTTGTAGTAAATGATCCAAACTTTATGGGTGGGGGTTAATATTACGAATAACCAAATTGTCGAACAGCTAATAATTCGGAATTTTGGTATTCTAGAATTAAATAAAAGAAAAGTAAGAAAGTCGAAATCAAATTTTTCAAATGACTAAAAATTCGAAATACAAAATAGCGAACGTCAAAAATGGCGAACGTCAAAACGGCGAGCGCCAAAATAACGAATTCTATTATATTCTATTCTATTCTATTCTATTCTAGCGTTCGTTATTTTGGCGCTCGCCGTTTTGACGTTCGCCATTTTTGACGTTCGCTATTTTGTATTTCGAATTTTTAGTCATTTGAAAAATTTGATTTCGACTTTCTTACTTTTCTTTTATTTAATT
>JBAJMU010000002.1:1878103-1905983 GCA_037952995.1 Hyposoter didymator | reverse complement strand
AAAAAAAAAACAAAAGAAAAGAAAAAATGGTGGGCCAGTCAGAAAAATCAGAGAAAAATGTTGAATTTGCAGAAGAAATAGCGAAATGGTAAGAGCAAAGATGAAGAATGAGAAGATTTTGAAAAGGCGATACCGCGGAGCAGTGGCCGACGATAGGGCGCGCTTAAATTTCGGCGTAGTAGGCTTGTAGGCTTGCCTCGCAGCTTCGCAAAAAGTAGAAAGTCCCACGCGATCAAGATTTCTCCGACGTTATTAAAAAAAACAAAAAAAAAAAGAAAAGAAAAAATGGTGGGCCAGTCAGAAAAATCAGAGAAAAATGTTGAATTTCCAGAAGAAATAGCGATATGGTAAGAGCAAAGATGAAGAATGAGAAGATTTTGAAAAGGCGATACCGCGGAGCAGTGGCCGACGATAGGGCGCGCTTAAATTTCGGCGAACTAAAACAGTTTGGAAACTTGAGACAAAGAAGTCTTAATAGGAGGGTTGGCAGGGGGAGCAGCAGAGGTACGGGCGACATTGGGGTCCGAAATGAAAGCAGGCGAGGATGAGTTGCGAAGCTGCGGAGGAAAATATAGTCTCGCGGCGGGAGATAGAGTGAAATGGGTGAGGAAGGGTGGATGCTTTTGTGGGGTGTGTGCGAAGAGTGAGAAAAAGTATGAGAGAGCGCGTAGTGCTGTAGGGCTCAGAGAAGATACGTATGTACTAGGCAGTAGTCGCGTTACTTCCGGTCGAGCGATCTCGCTGCGCCTGGCAGCTGCGGATTTGTGCGGAAGACCGGGGGAAGCTGGTGGAGCCCGTTTATATATAAACATACACAGACGTACCAATACACGTTGGTGTATGGATGACGGATATATAGGAAAGCAGGGGATGATTTTGTGGGGCGCGCGCGTTGGCGGGACAGAGGGTTCCACATCTACGCGCCCCCTCCCGCGCGCGACCTTTTCCTCTTCAACTCCCGCGCGTATATTCGCTTCGTAACGTCATCCCCCTCGGCCCGGCTTGCATGCGTCTATATCGTACAAGTAACGCTTACCATTTCGTATATATATCGCCGCAGCACATCGCTTCAATCGCTAATTCGATTAGGTCAAATGGAATTAAAACAATCCTGTTGCGAATCTTTGCGCCTGTCACGCGCGCCCAAGTCCTCCCATGTATTCCCCAAAATCTTTGACATGCACACACCCAAGTGTCCTTTTCACGTATCAAGGTAGTTCTGTCGCTCCGCACGCACACTAATACTTGACACTTGCATAATATTGTCATTTTCAACATATACGCTAAAAAAAAATCGTTTTTCGTAACTGAAATTTTTCACCTGCGTAAATAATGTAATTAATGTTGCTATTTAATGAGAATCATTAAAAATGTGTATTGGAACGATTGGGTGGGGGTTAATATTACGAATAACCAAATTGTCGAACGGGTGGGCGTTAATATTACGAATAACCAAATTGTCGAACAGCTAATAATTCGGAATTTTGGTATTCATAAAATTAAATAAAAGAAAAGTAAGAAAGTCGAAATGAAATTTTTCAAATGGGTGGGGGTTAATATTACGAATAACCAAATTGTCGAACAGCTAATAATTCGGAATTTTGGTATTCATAAAATAAAATAAAAGAAAAGTAAGAAAGTCGAAATGAAATTTTTCAAATGGGTGGGGGTTAATATTACGAATAACCAAATTGTCGAACAGCTAATAATTCGGAATTTTGGTATTCATAAAATAAAATAAAAGAAAAGTAAGAAAGTCGAAATGAAATTTTTCAAATGGGTGGGGGTTAATATTACGAATAACCAAATTGTCGAACAGCTAATAATTCGGAATTTTGGTATTCATAAAATAAAATAAAAGAAAAGTAAGAAAGTCGAAATGAAATTTTTCAAATGGGTGGGGGTTAATATTACGAATAACCAAATTGTCGAACAGCTAATAATTCGGAATTTTGGTATTCATAAAATTAAATAAAAGAAAAGTAAGAAAGTCGAAATCAAATTTTTCAAATGACTAAAAATTCGAAATACAAAATAGCGAACGTCAAAAATGGCGAACGTCAAAACGGCGAGCGCCAAAATAACGAACGCTAGAATAGAATAGAATAGAATAGAATAGAATAGAATTCGTTATTTTGGCGCTCGCCGTTTTGACGTTCGCCATTTTTGACGTTCGCTATTTTGTATTTCGAATTTTTAGTCATTTGAAAAATTTCATTTCGACTTTCTTACTTTTCTTTTATTTTATTTTATGAATACCAAAATTCCGAATTATTAGCTGTTCGACAATTTGGTTATTCGTAATATTAACCCCCACCCCAACGATTCACGTGGTATTTCTATGGATTTTATACTAGCCAACGATCTGTCAAAATAATGAAATATGAGTAAAAATTCAAATTACGTCTCTTTATCGTGACGAGATCCATCCAATCCCGGAATGCAAGTTCAAGTTCGACTTGATATTACGTCAAAAATAAGTCGATAAGCATAACATTTTTTTTAAACGCATTGTTTCTTTTTACTCCTCAAAACCGCTCAAGACCGCTTTTTCAACTGTTTTCGCGAAAATTGTTTCTGCAATAACTCGATAATTACTGCGTTTTGCAAAATTTTCCAGTTTCGAGAATTTTATTTTTTTATTTTTTTTATTATGAAAAGTTTTACAGCGACCGGAAGTTGGGTTTTTGTTTGTCGTCTCGGAATTCCTTTGCAATAAGACCCAATCGACATTTTTTTCTCTGGGTAATTAAGTCGTTAACCGAGCCTGAAATTTTGTTGGAATAATTATTGAAATATTGAGCGAAGCTGGAACGAAAAAATTGGAAATCCCTTGGATCGAGTCCTCGCGATGGGATTGGCAGATATTCGATGCAGCAAAGTATTAACTTTCCAGGATTTCAGTGTCCAAACCCTCGGAATCTCTTTGTTCGGGATAAGGGCTCAAGAATGGCGCGTGTCTTGTTGTTTTTGTGCGGAGGGCTCTTGATTAGGACGCTGAAACGAACGGCCAACCAAGAGGATCGACTTGCTCAAGTTGTCGACGGATTTTAAAGATTTTTCCAAACTTCTTTGTTTTTTGTTTTTCCGAGAAAATTTCGACTCCAGCTCCTTCCGTTTCGGAGAGTTTTATTGGATTTTGAAGCGAGTTTATATATTTACGAAGTCCGATGATGTTCTCTGCTCGACGAAATTACTTTTTCTCTCTTTTCCGAGCTTCATCGCCGACCATGGACTTTATTTCGCCTCCAGCGAGTCGTTCGCGTCCACCGTGCACTCCCGGAGATGGCCAATTGGAAAATGTTTCAGATCCTGATCCCCAGTGAAAAACGTCCGGGATAGGAATTTTCAGGGGAAAAGGATCATCACCCTTCGAAAGAGGGAAGATCGCATTGCCAAGAGCGTCGTGCGAAGGGCGACCCGCCCGTGCCACATCGAGAGGGATGCACGTGACTCTTGAAACTCGGCACGTCCGGTATGTGCGAGAGTTCGCACTACTCTCTTCGCTCCTTCGTTCCATTAATCTCTAGTCGTATTTGCATCTGCCAAACCTTCCCTCACAGGATACAACCTTTATTGCGCTTTTCCACTCACCCCCCACCACCCGATTCTCTTAATTCTCTACGAGGCTGCTTTTCATCAAGAGCATTCACAAATTCCAGTTTCGGCTTAATCAAATGATACAAACGTTTCTATATCTGATATTTAAATAACCAGACAATTTATTTACACGAAAAATAAATCGTTTTTAAAATTACTATGGAATCACTGGGTTCCGTGGTACCATGACGCTCCTCCAAAGCATTTCAGCAAAGACATAGTTTTTTTTAATTCATATTCTATCGAAAGTCGCGAAAATTGAAATTTTTAGTCAAATTTTTACATTTTTTGTCAAATTTTTACATTTTTTGTCAAATTTTTCTTTTTTTCCTCAAGTTTTCACATTTTTCATCAAATTTTTACAGCTTGCGTCAAATTTCCACATTTTTCGTCAATCTTCTTATTATTCTTGATTTTCATTTTATTTTTTGCCAAATTTTCACGTTTTCCATCAAATTTTGTCAATTTTTGTCAAATTTTCACGTTTTCTGTCAAATTTTCCCAGTTTTCATCAAATTTCCACATTTTTCGTCAAATTTAACATGAAAAATTCCGTGGTACCATGTCGCTCCTCCAAAGCATTTTAGCAAAGACAGTTTTTTTTTTATTCATATTCTATCGAAAGTCGCGGAAATTGAAATTTTTTGTCAAATTTTTACATTTTTTGTCAAATTTCCACAATTTTTGTCAAATTTTTTCTTTTTTCCTCAAGTTTTCACATTTTTTATCAAATTTTTCCATCTTGCGTCAAATTTCCACATTTTTCGTCAATCTTCTTATTATTCTTGATTTTCATTTTATTTTTTGCCAAATTTTCACGTTTTCCATCAAATTTTGTCAATTTTTGTCAAATTTTCACGTTTTCTGTCAAATTTTCCCAGTTTTCATCAAATTTCCACATTTTTCGTCAAATTTAACATGAAAAATTCCGTGGTACCATGCCGCTCCTCCAAAGCATTTTAGCAAAGACATAGTTATTTTTTATTCATATTCTATCGAAAGTCGCGGAAATGGTCATTTTTCGTCAAATTTTTACATTTTTTGTCAAATTTCCACAATTTTTGTCAAATTTTTGTTTTTTTCCTCAAGTTTTCACATTTTTTATCAAATTTTTCCATCTTGCGTCAAATTTCCACACTTTTCGTCAAACTTCTTATTATTCTTGATTTTCATTTTTATTTTTTGCCAAATTTTCACGTTTTCCATCAAATTTTGTCAATTTTTGTCAAATTTGCCAAATTTTCACGTTTTCCATCAAATTTTGTCAATTTTTGTCAAATTTTCACGTTTTCTGTCAAATTTTCCTAGTTTTTATCAAATTTCCACAATTTTCGTCAAATTTAACATGAAAAATTACTACGTTTTGGCTCAAATCTCTTCACAGTAGCTAATAATTATTTCTCTCCACATTATTCCGAGTTTGTTGTAAACGTGAAAGTTTTATCCTGCAAAAGTCCTTGCGAATAAAAATGACTAGGGGTGTGCGAATATTTGAAAACTTGGAATATTCGGCATCAAATCGAATCGAATTGTTTGATTCGAATTTCAAACCGAATATTCGATTTTTTCGAGTATTCGATTATTTTTCGAATATTCGATTTTTTTTCGAATATTCGATTTTCTTTCGAATATTCGATTTTCTTTCGAATATTCAAATATTTGAAAATTTNATCGAATTTCAATATTCGATTCGATTCGATCACTATTCGCACACCCCTAAAAATGACTCAAGAATATTGGCCACCCCGACCAATTCGAGCGGTTTTTTCTTGCCTGCAAGTGTCTCGTCCTTAAGAACAAGAAATCTAAACACAAACATATTGACCGGATGAAGCTTATTCGGAGCAGGGGTTCGGAGCTCTGGATTTCCGGAAGGGACATATATACGATATCCACTTATTCTTCCTCGTGTCAAGCGCACCATACAAAAATATCGAGACCAAAATGTACGTGTGTTTTGGTACACTACCACGCACAGGATATAAATACACGAAGTAGTGAGCTAAGGGCACCGAGGCGTTTACACCATTAGGCTTCTGAGTTATGAGACAAGTTCTGATACTCTAATAATCTTGCTGTCGATCGGAACCCCGCGCTTTTCCCAACATGTATTCAACAACCCCATAACCAACTTGTGTAGAACGATCTCGACGCTGGTATGTTGCGAACTAGCATTGACGAAGACAGAAAAAAAAAAACAACAACTACAAGAAACGTTTTCTCTCACGGAAACTAACTTCGAGCCGATCAACTACACGCGCCTCCCTTATTTCCAACTTTGTCATCGCTCATTTTGTTATTGTCGTATTTTTGTCATCCGCCCTTTTTTCTCCAATTAACTACATCCTTCCAAAATTGGGAATTCACTTCCTCGAGGTATTTTCTCGACTTCGGATCCTTCCCACAAACCAAATCGAAAAAAATAAATAAATTTTTGACGATTATGCAGTTTTCTTAATTTTCCGACAAAACGATAAAAAAAAATTTTATCGACTGCTTTCATCGGTCACCTGGAATAATAATCCGTCGGGAGACACTCACATTTTTTTATTAAGTCACTAAAAATTGCGGAATATTAGTAAATTGTGCACTGGAAATGAAATTTTGTTAAAAATCGTCGATATTTTGTTGAATACGGTCAACTAAATATTTTTCGATTATTTCAAAATTTTCCTTCTTTTGGCAGTGTATTTGGTTTCTAATGGAATTGTCAGCTAAATTTACGATTGGAACCACTAAAATTTACTTCCAAAGAGACTTTCTAGAATATTTCTTGCTGCGACGACCCAATTTTTGGGTTTATTCAAACAAAACGTTCAGTTGAACGTATCGAACAAAATATCAATCTTTTCCAACAAAATTTTTAGGGGTGTGCGAATATTTGAAAACTTGGAATATTCGGCATCAAATCGAATCGAATTGTTTGATTCGAATTTCAAACCGAATATTCGATTTTTTTGAGTATTCCATTATTTTTCGAATATTCGATTTTTTTTCGAATATTCGATTTTCTTTCGAATATTCGATTTTCTTTCGAATATTCAAATATTTGAAAATTTAAGAAATACTTGAAAATTGCTCGAATATTCTATTCGAAAATCGAATTGAAAATTCATCAAATATTCGGAAATTTATCGAATACTCGAAAATTCGACGAATATTCGATTCAAAAATCGAATATTCGACTAAAAAATCGAATATTCGACTAAAAAATCGAATATTCGATTCGAAAATCGAATCGAATTTAAATATTCGATTCGATTCGATTCGATTACTATTCGCACACCCCTAAAAATTTTGTTTTCAGTGTGATGATAAATTTTGTTGCAATTTAAACGAAAAATTCATCAACAATTAAGTTTTAATTGTCGGTGAATATTTTTCGTATTCACGAAAGTCACAAGATTTTTTTAGATTTGAAAAAAAAAAAAAAAAAAAAAAAAACATGTATCGCATCGATATTTAGCTGAATCTGACACTTTCATGGTTCAGTTTGTAAACATACATCGCGACTAATGCGGCAAATTGCATAATTTATACGAATGCCAGTGACAGCGTTCATCACCGCGTTACAGCGAGAAAGTGAGTGGTCTACTCTCTCTTGTGTTACACGCTGACTCATACTCGTGCCAACAGTCCTTTCCGCATCCACGGCCACATCACAAACACGCCTGGCAGCAGTTTGCACGCGAGCTGTAACTAAATTTAAAATTTTTACTTACTTCCAGGCTACTGCTCACCCTCCCTGTCATTACCCGCTGCAATCAGCGTTACTACGTCCCTACGACCCTACTTTGCCATCATTCCTCCCTAACCATTTCTACCATCTTCACCAAAATCCAAATGATTCCATGTTCCGAAACCATGCACGAATCCAAGCTCATGCTACATTTTCTTTCCAGCATGAGGAAACTTTAAATTTCACTAAATTCAACGAAAAACAAAAGAAAAACTAATTAAGCATGGAAATGAAAGTCAATTTAAAAAAATCATTAACATGTTTGCTTTTTTTTTTCCAATGACAGAAACCATTTTGGTTTTTGCCTTTGGATCTTTTAAATTAAAATTCGACGATAACGAACGATTGGATTTTGTAAAATCGATCATTTACACATTCGTATTAAAAATAATTTTTTATATTTTGTTGCATTTTATAATTCGTTGTTTGACTCCTTTGTGATTTTTTGTTTGAATTGGAAATTGACGAACGATTGAGGTTTCTAGAAAATCAATTTTTAAAAAGGATAATTAACACATTCGTATTAGAAATAATTTTGTATGTTTTATTGCATTTTATAATTCGTTTTTTGATTCTTTTGTGATTTTTTATTCGAATTATAAATTGACCAACGATTGAGGTTTCTTAAAAATCAATTTGTAAAATGGATAATCAACACATTCGTATGAGAAATCATTTTTACAATTCGCTGAGGATTCCTATCTGATTTTTTTTATTAAAATTTGATATTAACGAAAAATTCAAGTTGTTAAAAAATCTGCTTCGTATCGAATCAAAAATTCGAATTCGTATAAAAAACAATTTTGTAAGTTTTCTTGCATTTTATAGTTCGATGTTGAATCCTGTCTGATTTATTAAATTGAAATTCCACATCAACGAACGAAGGAAGTTTTTAAAGAATCTCGTTATGAAATGAATGATTATCAAATTCGTATCAAAAACAATTCTGTAAACGAAAAATTCAAGTTGTTAAAAAATCTGCTTCGTATCGAATCAAAAATTCGAATTCGTATAAAAAACAATTTTGTAAGTTTTCTTGCATTTTATAGTTCGATGTTGAAATCGCTGAGGATTCCTATCTGGTTTTTTTTATTAAAATTTGATATTAACGAAAAATTCGAGTTGTTAAAAAATCTGCTTCGTATCGAATCAAAAATTCGAATTCGTATGAAAAACAATTTTGTAAGTTTTCTTGCATTTTATAGTTCGATGTTGAAATCCTGTCTGATTTATTAAATTGAAATTCCACATCAACGAACGAAGGAAGTTTTTAAAGAATCTCGTTATAAAATGAATGATTATAAAATTCGTGTCGAAAACAATTTTGTAAATTTTCTTGCGTTTGACAATAAATATTTTTGCATATTTCATTACCTTTTATAATTAACTTAAAAATTTATATTTAATCTGAACATTACGACCTAAGAAATGAAACTTGTAAAAAAAAAATGTTAAATTTGTTCGGGATTCGAACGAGTTGGAAAAAGATTTTTTTCCAGCACTTGGACGGAGTCCTCACTAAGTTGACGTCAGTATTCGAGCGTCAGTGCGATTGTGAAACACATTGTGTATTATTAAAGAACGCAAAGTTGTTGTACCAAAGAACAGCAGATTCTGGAGAAAGATAGAAACAGCGAGAGTGATTCGTGGAGGGAGATATGAAGATCGAGAGAGAGAGAGAGAGAGAGAGAGAGAGAGAGAGAGGAAAAGAGCAAAAGAGAGTCGAGGGAGAGTGGAGAGGCGAGCAGGAGCGTGGAATTTTCTCAAGAATCTTATTTATTATCTTGACAGAAAGAGAGAAAGAGAGAGGGAGCGACTGGAGAAGAATCGTGAACTAATTCGGTTTCCTTAATTACCGGCAAAAGAACAATAAGATTCAGCGCGCTTTTGTCTTGAGGAAAAATGAGAAATTACATTACGGGTCGACGAATCACGCCGCTATGCCCAGGTTCTGAGCTCTCGCTGGTCCTTCCCTCAACGCGGACTCTGTATACTCTTTATACGTTTTTACTATATGGCTATATGAATCCAAGGACAAAAGTTAAACATGACTGCGCAGGGGTTGACGGAAAAAGGAGGAAGGGGCGGAGGGGAGGATTCAGCCAAGAGCAAGCGACATTTGCAAACCCAAAGAACTAGCTACACCTTTCTATGGACTCGTTCGCACCCAACCGGCAGTTTTACCGCTCTTTTCCGAATGTTGCGAAAATTAGTTACGCTATGAACTTTCCATTCTTTTCTCCTTGCAACTCGGCGACCTGTTCATCATTACTCCGATTACTGTTTACTCTAATGTCGCTACCATTTCGCTCCAACATTAAATTGCTCCTTTGGAATAAGTTTTCATTTGCCACGATCCAAATGCATTTCAATTTTTATTCGTTCCGAAGAAGAAACGATATTGATCAACACTCCTACACAAACAGAAAATAATATCAATAAATTGTATGGCATCATGGTTTTTTGGTACCACGTCGCCCTTGGCCATAAGACATGGTGATTTTTCATTGATATTCTATTTTAATTTTTTACACTTTTTGTCCAATTTTCATATTTTACGTCAAATTTTCACACCTTTCTCGAATTTTCTCATTTTATATCAAATTTTCACATTTTTCATCAAATTTTCTGTCAAATTTTTACGGTTTTCGTCAAATTTTCACATTTTTCATCAAATTTCTGCATTTCTTGTCAAATTTATACATTTTTGCTTTAATTTTCACACTTTTTGTCACATTTGTACATTTTTCGTCAAATTTTCACATTTTTCATCAAATTTTCTTATTTTCTGTCAAATTTTTACGGTTTTCGTCAAATTTTCACATTTTTCCATCAAATTTTTGCATTTCTTGTCAAATTTTAACATTTTTGGTTTCATTTTCACACTTTTTGTCACATTTGTACATTTTTCGTCAAATTTTCACACTCTTTTTTGTCACATTTGTACATTTTCACATTTTCCATCAAATTTTCTTATTTTCTGTCAATTTTTTACAGTTTTCGTCAAATTTTCACATTTTCCATCAAATTTTTGCATTTCTTGTCAAATTTTTACATTTTTGGTTTAATTTTCACACTTTTTGTCACATTTGTACATTTTTCTTCAAATTTTCACATTTTCTGTCAATTTTTACACTTTTCGTCAAATTTTCCGATTTTTCATAAAATTTTTACATTTTTTGTAAAATTTTCACATTTTTCATCAAATTTCAGATTAAAAATGACTACGTATTTGCTAAATCATGGAAACATTGCAGCGAAATGCGTTTTTAAATTTATGGGAATTAGTATAGAAATGAATACGGAAGTTAAGTTGGCCATTTTGCACGGAGAGAAATGCCGGGAAATTTATATCACATATTACAATGCCACCATAGTTTTCTGGTGAGAGTGTCGTCCCCCTAAGAAATTTGAGCAAAAACATAGTAATTTTTATTAAAATTCTATCGGAAATAGCGGAAATTTGACATTTTTCGCCCAATTTTAGATGAAAAATTACTATGTTTTTGCTCAAATTTCTCAGAGCGTACGAAACTGTTACCAGAAAACTATGGAGCATAGTAATTTGTGATATAAATTTCCCCGCATTACTATGCCACCATAGTTTTCTGGTGACAGTGTCGTACCCTCTGAGAAATTTTAGCAAAAACATAGTAATTTTTATTAAAATTCTATCGGAAATAGCGGAAATTTGACATTTTTCGCCCAATTTTAGATGAAAAATTACTATGTTTTTGCTCAAATTTCTCAGAGCGTACGAAACTGTTACCAGAAAACTATAGATCATAGTAATTTGTGATATAAATTTCCCCGCATTTCTCTTCGTGTGAGGTCGCAGAAAGGAATTTTGATTATTTATTAAATTTGATAAAAATCAAAGTTTATCTTGCAGTCTCGCAGTCCAAAGCGACGAAAGACTGACCTCAGCAATCCAAGTTGATTGTCGTGTAGTTTTGCAGTGTTTTTTTCCTTCCCTCTCGTTCGTATAGTCCGCACGTATGTGTTTTGAAATTTATATATGATTTTCGGTCGAGTGATCGTTGACAATCGCGGAAACAAACTCAGGACACCTCGCGACGTTGCGGTTCGTTAGAAAAGAAAGGTTTGCCAATTTTGACATTTTAGTACTCATCGTGTGTATCCTCATATTTTCTTCTCATAGTTTCTGTATCTGTGGGCTCGAGCAGAATAGCCTGAGAATTCGGGTCAGGTACGTCACTGCAGAGCTGAGACTTGATTACAAATCAATTCGAACAAACACAAATTATGGAAACGTTTCACGCACCCATAGAGCTTAACACGTTTGCTTTCTTGTTTTCTTTTGTAATGGAATGACGAGTATCTGTCAAAACTACAGATAACCAGATGAAACATTCCGAACCATTCAACGATTACGAATCTTGGAAAACAAAAGCCAAAGTCTGTTTTCTCCGCAAAGGGAAGTAAACAATGATTACTGGACAGGTGCAAAAGCTTTGCGATTGAGTACGGACGACAAAAACGAATCCTTTAGTGCTAACAAATTGGGTGCGAAAGGGAAGACACCGAGTCAAGAAATTGATTGGAATCCTGACCAAGAAATGACACACGAACCAGTACAATCGACTCTTGAAAAATTTCCATTTCCTGGCATTTCTAACTGTTCCTTCAGCAAGATTGTTCCGGATTTGATGACCATTTTTCAATCATATCGAACAAATTTTTTTTTTTTTTTTTTTATTGGCTTGTACATTGTCGAACTACGATCTGCTATGCTTATAGCAATGAATAGTTTGGATGGCGTTGTTGATGTAGGAGAAGAAAAAAAAAAAAGAAAAAATAAAAATAAAAAAAAAATGATTAGGGGAAAACGATGAGTATTTAGCGGGTGCATCCAGTGATGCTCACTGCACTATGTTTTGCATATCGAACAAATGAAAATAAATTTGAGTCCGAGCTCCTGGAAAAGCATTTTTTTTTTCAAGCATCTGCTTGGTGAGAAAATCATGTAAAATATTTTTATGACATCATTGTCCTCTGGTAACATATCGCGTCATACCTTCGAGAGATTTGAGCAAATACTTGGTGATTTTTCATCAGAAGTTTGGAAAAAAATGTGAAAATTTGACGAAAAATGTGAAAATTTGAGAAGTTTGGAAAAAAATGTGAAAATTTGACGAAAAATGTGAAAATTTGACAAAAAATGTAAATTTATGAAAAAATGGGAGGAAAAGTGTGAAAATTTGACAAAAAATTTTTAAGTTGATGAAAAATGTGTAAATTTAGCGGAAAATGTGAAAATGCGATGAAAATTGAGAAAAGATTTGACGAAAAATGTACAAATTTGAAAAAAACTGTGAAAATTTGACAAAAAAATTTGGAAATTTCGGGAAAAATGTAAAAGTTTCCGCTACTTTCAATAGACTCTCAACGAAAAATGAGGATGTTTTTGCTGATATTATTCCGGAGAGGAGACACGATATCAGGGAACTATGATGCAATAGTAATTTTTTATATTTGTTTTTTCCGTGTAGATACTTTGGGTGGGGGTTAATATTACGAATAACCAAATTGTCGAACAGCTAATAATTCGGAATTTTGGTATTCATAAAATTAAATAAAAGAAAAGTAAGAAAGTCGAAATCAAATTTTTCAAATGACTAAAAATTCGAAATACAAAATAGCGAACGTCAAAAATGGCGAACGTCAAAACGGCGAGCGCCAAAATAACGAATTCTATTCTATTCTATTCTATTCTATTCTATTCTAGCGTTCGTTATTTTGGCGCTCGCCGTTTTGACGTTCGCCATTTTTGACGTTCGCTATTTTGTATTTCGAATTTTTAGTCACTTGAAAAATTTGATTTCGACTTTCTTACTTTTCTTTTATTTAATTTTATGAATACCAAAATTCCGAATTATTAGCTGTTCGACAATTTGGTTATTCGTAATATTAACCCCCACCCGATACTTTGGTTTCGAGATACAAAATGAGAGACAAATAGATATTTCGTTGGGAAGCAGAAACGAGCTCGCAGTTGGATGTAATTTAATATTATAAAGTCAAGCGAGGTCGTTGGAGCTCCCTTGCACGAGTTTACACAGACTCGAGAATACAAATTCAGTGGAGGATATTTTACAAGCTGATTTTGCATGCGAAACGATTTAGCATATCCGCATAGTTACGGTTTGGTGGATTGATGACTGGTTTAGACTTTTGGATCCATGAGTTGGAAAAGCGAGGCAGATGTTAATGGAGGAAGGGTATCGCAAGAAATTCGGAGCGATATCGAGGAAGGTATACGTCGAAGCGGAAGTCGCATCGCCGCGGGGAAGATATCCCGAAAGAAGGGGAAGGTTTATAACGCGGCTCCGGAGAATATTCAAAGCTGAGACAAACTGAGAACAGATTTTCGTGCCCCGGCGTACGCGGGAGAAGAGGAGAATCCGATGGACACGCATTCCCAGTGGGAAACGGGAGAATGTTGCAAAGGAGAAAAAAGAAAAAAAAAAAGGACGAAGAAGCAAAAGAGTGACAGTGTAGAAAAGCCATAAAGTCACGTGACCGGAGACGCCTGGCAGACGCGTCATGACGTCGAGACGCTCGCCCTCTCTCTGCCCCAAAGTTATTGTGCTCTCGCATTTCTACTCCTTCAGAGATTCTCCATGCAGCTTCCCATTTAGCAACTCGCATCGTCGTGTGACGCATTTGTTATGGTTTTGCATGGAAATCTGCGAAGCGAGATTCGCGCACATGTAACGAGATCGCGTTGCCATGTACGAAGCGCGAGCCTATACCCTGAAACTGCAATCCACCTAAACTCCAGTCTTCCCCGTCACGTTAGGGCAATATTGTCCCGCCGGGTCACAGGCCATTGAGTCACCAAGTTTTCCACGCACGACAATAAGGACATGCATGACTGCCGGACCGCGGGTAACCGCGCCATTACCGGACCAATGGACCACGTTTACCAGCTTCCAAGTTAGAACCGGATATCGATATCCCGTTGCTTTCATCTCCGCTTTGTCGAGTTCTGCGCGAACAAACTTTTCCCTCTTGAATCCCTTCTGCAGCGCAGTTGGGCTCATTTATAAAGAGGCCCGCCAACATTATCATCTTCGGGGAAATCCATTGACCGGGACGTGTCTGGGTCAACAATCATCGAACCAAAGAAGTTCTCTGAAGTTAAATTCTCAACAATGTCAACTTTTGAGTCATGTCGATGAATAACTTGGACATTTTTACGCAAATTTTTACATTTTTTGTCAAAATTTCACATTTTTTGTCAAATTTTTACAATTTTCCTCGAATTTTCAAATTTTTCATCAAAATTTCACATTTTTTGTCAAATTTTTACAATTTTCGTCGAATTTTCAAATTTTTCATCAAAATTTCACATTTTTTGTCGAATTTTTACAATTTTCGTCGAATTTTCACATTTTTCATCAAAATTTCACATTTTTTGTCAAATTTTTACAATTTTCGTCGAATTTTTAAATTTTTCATCAAAATTTCACATTTTTTGTCAAATTTTTACAATTTTCGTCGAATTTTCAAATTTTTCATCAAAATTTCACATTTTTTGTCAAATTTTTACAATTTTCGTCGAATTTTCACATTTTTTGTCAAAATTTCACATTTTTTGTCAAATTTTTACAATTTCCTTCGATTTTTCATATTTTTTGTCAAATTTTTCCATTTTTCGTCAAATTTTCATGAAAATTCATTCAAGTTTAAGTCTAAGCAAGGTCAACATTAGCGCCATGTTGATGAAAAAGGTTGGAAAACGAGCTGCAGCTCCGAAATGAGACTCCACTGACGCGGGCAAGAAACGAATGCAGCATGCGGAACACAAGGAGATTCCAGGTCAACAGCGATAATCCTCCGTCGGCTTGATCGCATTACTCAAGGAAAACACCCACGATCTCGATAGATACGCCGACTGAAGATTGCACGTACGTTCATTTTATTGCATCTGCGAGATTTAGATGGAGGATGCGACGAAGAAGAGGAACAAGTTAGGAAGTAAGGAAGGGACGGGCTTCTACTCCAGTGAAGCAAGCTCCGATGATATCAGCCGCGGCAATGTCAACGTTCTCGTCGTATTACTCCAGCCTCTTGGTATCAAGTCCTGGGTATCGTGTATGTAGATGGAAGCGCAGGGTAGTTGCGGTAGTTCCAGGAGCTTGTCTATGTGTCACTGCCGCGATTCTGTCAGCCTTGTGTGCTCCAGCCCCGACTCCTCTCCCTCGCAGTCTCTATACGAGGAGCCCAACTTCTGGGGGGACACCACCAGTTCCCATAATCTGTTTATAAAACAATTTGTGCACCAAGTGATGCGTGAGATACAATATATCCGCAAACATTGTTAGCATCGGCGGCCTCGATGAGGATTGCCCAGGAAAGTGGTGACGTGCGGGATGTTCCATGACGTTTTTTTTTATTAGTATACGTATTTTTATTTATATATCTATTCGCCTGGCATGGGCATCCGGGGAACCTTTCAATCCGTGCCAGCAGCATCATGAAAAACGCCACGAGAAGCGCTTCGTATACGAGGGATATTTAATGGAGAATCCCACAGAGTGATTTGTGTCGTCGTTCATCTCGTTCATCAGTGATTCATCTTTATTTCATTGAGATACCCTTACGCGGTGAGAAAATTGTCCCTGTGGGACTGCTGCACGCTATAGTAGTTCTGCAGCATCCTGCTCATCATATTTTGCTTCCCTTTTCGTTTCGGCTGCCTTTGACTTTTCCTTCGATCTTTCGCTCCATATCCATTCCGCAGATAGTTAACACGTTATTCAATTAACATTAAACATCTGCGATACACCGCGTATACGCGGAGATAAAATTGTCGCAAAAATTACTATGACGTCATAGTTGCCTGGTTTCGTATCACTCCTCGCAGAGATTCCAGCAAATACTTGGTCATTTTTCAGCTGAAATTGAAGGGAAAATGTTAAAAATTGGCAAAAAATGGTAAAATTTGACGAACAATGTGCAAATTTGACGAAAAATGTTGAAACTTTGGAAAAAATTGAAAAATTCGATAAAACATGTTGGACTTTGGCAAAAAATGTGAAAATTCAACGAAAAATGTGAAAGATTGACAAAAATTGTAAATATTTGAAGAAAAATGTCAAAATTTGGCAAAACACATCCGGACATTTTTTCTAGACACGATTTTTCGATGTTTCGACGTGAAACAATCATTTCACAGTCCTACAGCTTCCTCTATGAGAGGAAGCAAAATGTGAAAATTTATCGAAAAGTGTGAAATTTGATAATAAAATTGAAAATTTGAAAATTCGACGAAAAATGTCAGTTTCCGCTATTTTCGATAGAACATAAATGAAAAATTACTACGCATTTGCTAAAATTTCTCAGACGAGCACCATGGTTCCAGGAAACCATGATGTCATCGTAATTTTCGATATAATTTTTTTTCCCCGTTCGATAACTATCCGAGCCCTTCGCTCATTAGAACTCACAATCGCTCATGAATCGAGCATTGACCCAAGTTTTTTAATACGTTAAAAAATTGAGTGTTGGCGATGTTTTCAATAAATGGAACGGCTACTTTTGGTTCCGAAAAAAATGTTGCGCAATATAACGTCATGAAAGCTGGACTTTTTAATTCTTGAAAATATTTATTTGCACGTTAAAGTGTATCGTGCATCGATGGTGACCCGGGACCAATTCCAACAGTTGGTAAATGCAATTCATCGTAGCATGCATCGTCCGATACTCGTTTTTCAACCATTTTTTATCCTTTTTTGTTTTAATTAATCGGATCCGAGATTTCGTTATTACATCGAGCCCTCTGTGGCAGAAAAAAAAATTCTCCCGCTCGACGATTGGCTCACGTACCAGCGAGCATATTTTTTCGAACGTGAAACGCCAGCCTGAACGAGCAATGAAAGTACTACAACAAAACGAGAGACTGGGAGAGAGAGAGAGAGAGAGAGAGAGAGAGAGCCAGAGAGACGGAGAGCGAGAGGAAAAGACTGAAACATCAACTGCCCGCGTCGGTCCAGTGGCTGATGATGGACAAAATGTACGTAACGTACAACCACATCACCCATTTTACCCTTCTCTCATGTATAACTGGAGACAGCTCCTCTCATACCCTAACAATTTCTGTACGAGATGGCCTCTGTATTCTCTGATGACCATCCACGTTTCCACCGCGTGTACTTCTATATCTCTGTCTCTCATTCTCCGTCTCCCATCCCCCAGCCACCATTGTCATAGCTTACCTTCTATATGGACACGTACACACACTAGTTGACAATATCATAGCAAAGAGATAACGCGCTGTCCGCGGTGCCGCTCATATAACCATATACACGCTTTACGCAACAGTTATTTCATCGTTATTTTTATAAATTGGGTGCCAGTTAACGCTCCGGCTATCACGCTCGTCAGATTATAGCTTTTTGTAATATTAAAGTTCAACTCACTAGGTTCACTCGTATATACCACTGTTGACGGTATCCCCAGGGCAACCAACTACACGGGCTCATCGTCAACCTGCTCCGGACCTTCCATATCATCGATCCCTGCTCCTGCTTATTTTTTATCCTCCCTTATTTTATCTAATTCTAATACCAATTACAAAAGCTTCGAGCATTCCCCGAAAGCGTTGGAAAAAATGCTGCAAATTGAAATTTGCAATTGGCTTCCTCATAGAGGAAGCTTTGAGCATCGTGCATCTTGAGCAACTTGAGGAAGCCATTTGCAAATTTCAATTTGCAGCATTCTTCTACGTTCTTGTATTTGCATTTAAATTCAATAATTCCGACAAGTTTGCTCAAAAGTACAGAGGGAGTACTGACTTATACATAATATCTTACAAGATTTCGATGTTTTTCGAAAAACTAAGATTTTCGAAAAATTCGAAAACCCATAAAATTTGAACGGTCCAACCGATTATTCCCAAATTCAATACCAACCTTCCTATTAAGATACTCTATTTATAAAAAAAAAAATTGATAATAAATCTCGAAATTTGCGAAAGTTAGAGTGCCGACACCATTTTTTCGAAAATTTCAAAATGCCATAGAGTTCGTATTTTTTGAGCTGTTCTGACAAAATTGTCCGTGAACAAAGAGCTGGTCTAGACTAACATCTGTGCAAAACGGGAGCCATGTAGCTCAAACCGTTCTCGAGATATAAACATTTAAATTTTACAATGCCAGAACATACACACACACACACACATACACACACACATCCGGACATTTTTTGTAGATATGATTTTTCGACGTTTTGGGAAATTTTAAGCACATTGACATTGAAAACTGAAAAAAAAAAATTTTACCGTCACATAGCTTCCTCTATGAGGAAGCAATAATTCACTCAATCCGTCAAATTATCCACCATTTTATTTTATTCGTCCAACAGACTCTAAATACATGTAACGTTGCTCGAGTGTCGCAAGCTTCACCGACGACGTGTATCGCGCCGATCCAACCGACATTCCCGAGCTACTTCATCCACCAACGAATCTCTTTGATCCTCGTCCCTCCAGGATGCAACCAACTCGAGTCCTCGTCTCCATTCTCGTATTCATTCGATAAAACACTTCACCCACATTCTTCGCAGCTTTGGAACATTGTTATGAATTTTCTAGCATCATTGAATCGCTGGTGAACGCTCCTGGATCATCAGGACCTCATATGTTCCAATTAATCGCTATGGAGTAGGTTCTTATTGGAGTTTTAAAATAGACCAATGGGGAAAACATAAAAGGGACTGGATACTCAAATTTTCTGGGTCCAGGTGACCCTCCATTTTTGTTTTCGTATATATTTTGGGTATCAATGAAAAAAAACATTTTTTTTCATTTCCTTCGCATCCATCGAAACTCTGACTCCCTGACCCGTATTGCCCCAACGCCTGCTGCCATGCAGCAAAACTGGCATTCAATCGAAAGGCGTCCAAAGTGGTTGGCTCAGCAACGCGACGGAGCGTCGCGACTCCCAGTCCCTGCTCTCGTACCAACGGGTCCACCAAAGCGTCCAAACCTCGCTCCACTATCCTCCTGCCACGTGACCCCTCGTGCCACCTTAGAAGGGTGCCATGAAAATGAGTTCCATGCTTGATAGAGATATCAGCTTCGAAACGATTGACGAATCATCGGTAGAACAAGGCGCATTATCGTCTGGTTGCGCAACGCGTCCACTCATGTGGAACTTGACAACTTGAGGGTTAAACGAGATAAATGATCGATCTCTAAATATCCGTTTTAATCGACGTAATTCAGGCATTTCACTATGACGTCGTCATCGTGAAATGTGGAAAAAAAAACGTTGAAACTTTTGACAAATGATTAAAAAAAAAATGAAAATAAAAAAACAAGAAATCTTTCTTTAAATTCTGAATTAGAAATTCGACGAAATGGAGAAAAAATCGAGGCGAGAATGGACCAAGATTTTCGAACCCCTGATTTTTCATGTTTTATAATTTTGCTTCCTCATAGAGGAAGCAAATTTCGTTTTCCTATTTCCAATGGCAATTGTGCTTTGACAATTTTGTTGGGATTGCTAGAAAAATACGAATTCTATGGAATTTTGAAATTTCCAAAAAAACAGTTTCGACGCTCTAACTTCCGCAAATTTCAAGATTCATTACTAATTTTTTTTTTATAAATAGAGTATCGTTGTAGGAAGGTTGGTATCGAATTTGGAAAATATCGGTTGGACGGTTTAAATTTTATGATTTTTCGAATTTTTCGAAAATCTGAATTTTGAGAAAAATCGTTCAACCGCTCTAATTTTTGCAATTTTCTTTTTCTTTTTTTTTTTTATTCTCCGATACGTAATTATTATCCTTTGGTGATAATGAAATATTAATAATTCGGAGTCTTCTTTGGAATTTGGCTTCGTATCTTAATTTTAGTTTCGCAGTCGTTCGATTTTTGTTCACTTGATTGCCCACCCCTTTTTCTCTCCCTCGTTGAATCGAGCAGCAGGCTCAAGGATATTCGAAATCCGGTCGTGGTGCATGGACATTGGATTGGAATATGGAAGAGTGTGGCGAGCGAGTAAGCGATCCATTTTCAATGCTACAGACTAGCTGTTGAATTCAGCTCTCTCGCGTAGCAACAATCGCCGTCATGTAATTCGATTCGATATAGAGAATTAAAGTTATGATATTCCATTGACTAACGGCAATAATACGAGAGCAGGTCTTATTGTGTGCTCGGATAAACGGGCCTCCATTTCACAGAGATTTCCTTCGGCAACAGTCGCTCTATAGTCGTGCCACGTGTCGTTACATCGCGTGTGCCTCGAGGCCAATTATATACGATGGCCGATTTGACGCGCTGATTTCTCGCGAATGAAACTGCTCCTCACTGCCGCTCATCCTTGACATCCTACGCAGGCGATTGATGACTTTATTTTGTCACATTTCGAGGGAGCTCGGTAAAAAAATTTAAAAATACAAAATTTCAAATAGAAAGTGAAGAGGAAGTACGTTTTTGGGTCAAAATGACCCAGTGTCCACTCAAACGGTCAAATTTCGTCCAGATAAAATAAAAACAGTGACTTTTGTCCGCAATGTCGAAGGGTGGGGGTTAATATTACGGGTGGGGGTTAATATTACGAATAACCAAATTGTCGAACAGCTAATAATTCGGAATTTTGGTATTCATAAAATTAAATAAAAGAAAAGTAAGAAAATCGAAATCAAATTTTTCAAATGACTAAAAATTCGAAATACAAAATAGCGAACGTCAAAAATGGCGAACGTCAAAACGGCAAGCGCCAAAATAACGAATTCTATTCTATTCTATTCTATTCTATTCTATTATATTCTAGCGTTCGTTATTTTGGCGCTCGCCGTTTTGACGTTCGCCATTTTTGACGTTCGCTATTTTGTATTTCGAATTTTTAGTCATTTGAAAAATTTGATTTCGATTTTCTTACTTTTCTTTTATTTAATTTTATGAATACCAAAATTCCGAATTATTAGCTGTTCGACAATTTGGTTATTCGTAATATTAACGCCCACCCTTTCTTACTTTTCTTTTATTTAATTTTATGAATACCAAAATTCCGAACTATTAGCTGTTCGACAATTTGGTTTTTCGTAATATTAACCCCCACCCCTTATGTCGAATAAGAACAGAAATTTCGTCAATGGAAATTCACCCTCTTTGGAGAAACAGTGAAAAACTTGTGCCAAGCCCTCAAAAAGTTATAAAACTCCGGCATTTTTTGATTTGCTTGTATTAGCTTCTTTCGGTTGAATCCGAGTGAATACGAAGAGGGAAGCGCACTCGGATACGATAGAGGACGAAAAAGGGTGCGAAAAGCTACTGCTATCGAGGTTCGTTATTAATATCTGAAGAGAAAAGGGGCTCGGTGCATGGACCCAAGCGAGAAGTGACGAAATTGAGAAAGCTTTGAAGAACAAAATAAAAAGGATACCGATCGACGGGTAACGAGGCGCGTGTCACTGGGTGGCAACCGATTGCCGCACCCCGTCGACTTGGCGTCACGTGGGTACCATAAAACATACTGTACTATATCGCACAACTTGCCAGTCACCCAACATATTTTTATTCCTACGATTCTAACCACGTGAGCGGCGTTACGCACGTCGTTTGCTCTGCTCCTCGCGCCTGGCACGTCGCTGCACATCAAGCAAGCTCATTGATCCCTCGTGCACACAATTTGCATTTCGTAATAACCTCTGACCGTTTCCCGAAGCATTCAACCCCCTCCACCAGCAAATACTTCGGTTTTCATGAGAAATCCAAAAAATTTGCATATTGCTTCCTTCACAAATATGAGTAACTATATTTTCTATTTTGGCTTCCTCGTAGCTTGTTTGAGCATCGTGCATCCTGAGCATCTCGACGAACTAATTTCCAAATTTCAATTTGCAGCGTTTTTTGTATTTGCATTAGGGGTGTGCGAATAGTGATCGAATCGAATCGAATCGAATATTGAAATTCGATTCGATTTTCGAATCGAATATTCGATTTTTGAATCGAATATTCGATTTTTTAGTCGAATATTCGATTTTTGAATCGAATATTCGTCGAATTTTCGAGTATTCGATAAATTTCCGAATATTTGATGAATTTTCAATTCGATTTTCGAATAGAATATTCGAGCAATTTTCAAGTATTTCTTAAATTTTCAAATATTTGAATATTCGAAAGAAAATCGAATATTCGAAAGAAAATCGAATATTCGAAAAAAAATCGAATATTCGAAAAATAATCGAATACTCGAAAAAATCGAATATTCGCTTTGAAATTCGAATCAAACAATTCGATTCGATTTGATGCCGAATATTCCAAGTTTTCAAATAATCGCACACCCCTAATTTGCATTTAAATTATATGATTTTGACAACTTTTCTAAAAAGTAAAGAGGAGTACCGACTTATACCCAATATTTTACAAAATTTGCAGAAATTAGAGCGGTTGGACGATTTTTCAAAAAATTCACATTTTCGTAAAATTCGAAAAATCATTAAATTTAAACCGTTCAACCGATATTTTCCAAATTCAATACCAACCTTTCTATTACGATACTCTATTGATAAAAAAAAAATGACTAATAAATGTTAAAATTTGCGGAAGTTAGAGCGTCGACACTGTTTTTTAGAAAATTTCAAAATGCCGTAGAATTCGTATTTTTCTAGCAATTCCAACAAAATTCGTTCGTTGCATTTCAACGTGAAACCCTCGACCGAAATTTACTAATTTTTTCTGCAAAAAAAAAAAATGCTCGAATCTAGTTGCCTCACGATTGCCGTTTGTTCCTTTTGCCAAAGAACAATGCACGACTTTTCAATCATTTTTGAGGCAATCTTGACGGCAAAGTTGGGCGGTTAATGAAACCGCGGGAGAGGGTGAGTTGAGTTTTGAGTCATCTCTTTGCAAACGGAAAGCAATGGCACACGCGTCAGCCTCGGGGCATTGCGGTTTCAAAAGAACATTCATATCAATTCCGGTTCAGCGAGTCCAATGATGGCGGCCAATGTTGTGCATGATGTAAATCGGGATCACGATGGAACATGCACACAGTCAGTTGTTCCTGAATCCTCGAGTACGAAGACCCAATTTTGAGGATATTGTGAATTTTCTATCGAAATATTCAATTTTATTGATTTCTCTCTCGAAATGGAAACCATTTGCAAATTTCAATTTGCAGCATTCTTCTACGTTCTTGTATTTGCATTTAAATTCAATAATTCCGACAAGTTTGCTCAAAAGTACAGAGGGAGTACTGACTTATACATAATATCTTACAAGATTTCGATATTTTTCGAAAAACTAAGATTTTCGAAAAATTCGA
The DNA here is from genome assembly GCA_037952995.1 of Hyposoter didymator. Classification (NCBI taxonomy): domain Eukaryota; kingdom Metazoa; phylum Arthropoda; class Insecta; order Hymenoptera; family Ichneumonidae; genus Hyposoter; species Hyposoter didymator. The sequence goes on along the minus strand of JBAJMU010000002.1, from coordinate 1,882,337 downwards.
AAACCCATAAAATTTAAACCGTCCAACCGATTATTCCCAAATTCAATACCAACCTTCCTATTAAGATACTCTATTTATAAAAAAAAAAATTGATAATAAATCTCGAAATTTGCGAAAGTTAGAGTGCCGACACCATTTTTTCGAAAATTTCAAAATGCCATAGAGTTCGTATTTTTTGAGCTGTTCTGACGAAATTGTCCGTGAACAAAGAGCTGGTCTAGACTAACATCTGTGCAAAACGGGAGCCATGTAGCTCAAACCGTTCTCGAGATATAAACATTTAAATTTTACAATGCCAGAACATACACACACACACACACACATACACACACACATCCGGACATTTTTTGTAGATATGATTTTTCGACGTTTTGGGACATTTTAAGCACATTGACATTGAAAACTGGAAAAAAAAATTTTTTACCGTCACATAGCTTCCTCTATGAGGAAGCAAAATAACGAAAATCTTGATTTAATTTATCAAAAGAAAAGAAACAAGTAGGAAAATCACAAGTAAAGTCTTATCGCTGTTTGTTGTGAAGGGGAATATTTAGGGAAATAAGCTCATAGAAGAAAAAGGAAATGGTACAGTGTTTGTCTCTGAACGGGATGAGGCAGAGGGAGCAAAAGGAAAATGGGTTTTTCTCATACAAGCGAGAAATCCTGAAGATAGAGGGAGAAACGATAATCCATTCGGCGGTCATAACGCAGAACGCGGCCACCGTAAAGCTCACCAGACAAGAAATACGGCCAACCGACTCGCTTTTCTTTTCTTTTTTATTTTTCTTTTTTTTCTTTCTTTTATCTTAACGCTTTCTCTGTCTTTTCCATCGTCTTCCTTGAGATACGTTCTTCGCCATCGTCCTGCACTTTTCGCTCTCTCGTCCTCTTCGTCCTCCTCCTTCTTCTCCTTCCTTGCTTTACATTCTTCTTTCTCTGTCCTCGCGCCACTGCGGCGAACAATCCAGAGTGGTAAACTTACCCTCGGTTATATGCAAACCACCACGTCGTTCCCCCAGGTCGGTCATAAACTTACTGAATTATATTACGCAGTCCACTCTCTTGGCCGCTTTCCATCCCTCTCCCTCGCTTATTTCTTTTTTCATCCCACACATACCCTTCGCGCTGAGATGAACATCTTATTCCCATTGCTTCCTTCTTCCTCAACATCTTCGAACGTACAGGGGCTTCGACCCTCGCCCTCTGTCGCGGTACGGCGCATGGTCACCGTTGGAACTACGTCGCCATTTTATTTTTCTATCTATTCCATCAAATCCTTCGCATCGTCCATTTCTATTTCATTTTTTTTTTCACATGCCACGTGCGGCTACATTTGTGGTCAAGGGGGTGCTGATTTTTAAACAAAAGTTTAAATTTAGCCATCCGCGGATCATGTGGGTCTTTCTGACCCGAGCAACAACTTTTTTTTTCAAAAATCTTGTTTTATCAAACGGTTTGGTTGAAAATAACAAATGCAACGACCATAACGACTATGAAACCTCGAAGTAGAATCAATGGAGAGTGTTCCAGAATTTATCGAGATTTTTTTCTCTCCAAATACGCGAAATATAAGCGGCTACCCCCGGCGAATTTATTTCAGAATTTTTATCATTTTCCAATTCAGTTATTAACCCTCCGCGGATCACATGGGTCTTTTTGACCCGAGCAACAACTTTTTTTCAAAAATCTTGTTTTATCAAACGGTTTGGTTGAAAATAAAAAATGCAACGACCATAACAACTATGAAACCTCGAAGTAGAATCAATGGAGAGTGTTCCAGAATTTATCCAGATTTTTTTCTCTCCAAAATAAGTGGCAGGACGAAAAGGACCCATAGGATCAGGGGCGCCATAAATAATTATACGATCCGCGGAGGACTCTACGACTCCTTTGAAACTTCATCATCAGAAAAAGAATAAATATGAAAAAAAAACAAAATTAGTATTAATTCAATTTAAATTTAAATTGAATTTGAATAAAATGGAAAATTTGAAAAATCATTCATTCAGTGACCATGGCCACGACCATAATCCGGGGCTCGCAAAACCGTCCCTTTTTGCCCTAAAATTTGATCGGAACTTGAAAAACGTATGATCGCATCGACAGCCGCACGATCGCCCCGCATTATAGCCAAAATCTCGAGAATCCGTTGTTGACCATGCAACGTGCAGTCCCAACATTGTGCAACAAAGCGATCAACGTGCGAGAAGTTGAACGACATGGATCGAGCGATCTCGTAGCATATTTGCGGCTGCGGGATGCAGCGGTAAATAAAAAAGTAGAGGCGCGCACATTGGAATAACGAAAAAAAATGTAGCCATCGCTTCTGGTACATAAAGCTGGAGGCTCGGTGCGCACACACGATTTTACACAAAAATAAATCTCCGCTTTGCGTCAGAGTTCTGCGTGCGTTTGTGTCTCCATTTATTCTGCACTGCTCAACAAACAAACTATCTTGGTAGAGAGCATTTCGTGTATAAAGTAGGGGTGTGCGAATAGTGATCGAATCGAATCGAATCGAATATTGAAATTCGATTCGATTTTCGAATCGAATATTCGATGAATCGAATATTCGATTTTTTAGTCGAATATTCGATTTTTGAATCGAATATTCGTCGAATTTTCGAGTATTCGATAAATTTCCGAATATTTGATGAATTTTCAATTCGATTTTCGAATAGAATATTCGAGCAATTTTCAAGTATTTCTTAAATTTTCAAATATTTGTGTATTCGAAAGAAAATCGAATATTCGAAAGAAAATCGAATATTCGAAAAAAAATCGAATATTCGAAAAATAATCGAATACTCGAATGAATCGAATATTCGATTTTTTAGTCGAATATTCGATTTTTGAATCGAATATTCGTCGAATTTTCGAGTATTCGATAAATTTCCGAATATTTGATGAATTTTCAATTCGATTTTCGAATAGAATATTCGAGCAATTTTCAAGTATTTCTTAAATTTTCAAATATTTTTGTATTCGAAAGAAAATCGAATATTCGAAAGAAAATCGAATAGTCGAAAAAAAATCGAATATTCAAAAAATAATCGAATACTCGAAAAAATCGAATATTCGGTTTGAAATTCGAATCAAACAATTCGATTCGATTTGATGCCGAATATTGCAAGTTTTCAAATATTCGCACACCCCTGGTATAAAGAGAGATCGTGAAAGCCTCGTTCGCGAACCCATCGCAAAATATTCCTTTCGTCTCTCTCTGCACAAAAACCTCGAAAATTCATAGAAATTTGATGGTAAATAATGAAAAGATAGACGTTCCTCAATGAGCACCAAAAAATCATAATAAAATGAGGACAAAAGTGAAATAACTTGCCACAGCATAATAACGTTGTCACTGAAACAAAAGCAAAGACTCGCGACATTCAGAAATACAAATATCCTCGCAGTCTGCTGATCACAAACAAAAGAAGACACGACAGGAAGCGAATGGTAGCAACCAACACATTTGACACTATTACAACGACCCAAGAAATTTCTTCCTTCGTAGCTTTTCCGAATGACCCAAACTTTATGACTTTGTCGCGAGTTTCAATGCGTCAGCATTCGTGTACACTCCCGCGATGCAACAGAGCTTGCGGTATCGTGCGGTAATGTCTTACTCACGAGCAAAGCTGCATTTCGTGCAAGCGGACCAAAGGATGCAATAAACAGTGTCCTAACCGATCGAGCTTGTCACGTTGTTTCCGAGTCTCGCCAAAACTCTGTTTTATTGCTTTACTTCTCGGAGGAGCAGGACTTGCCAATATTCAGAATTAAATTGATTTGGATGAGGAAGCGATGAGGGAAGATGGAGGATCTGGCTTTGCCAAAAAACAGTCAAAAGGATTCGATAAATTTAACAAGAAAAAAAAAAAAAAAAAAAAAAAAACAAATCGATGCCAAAATTTATTTACGCGACTATCGTTTTGAAGAATTTTTCCAGACTTTCCTCGAGCCCATGAACTCTTTTCGATATCAATTTATTATCAACGATCTCTGCGTCGCTGAGAACGAGAAAAAAAAAAAAAAAACAGTCAGCAATTTCCGCGCGACGCGCTGGCAGCATCATTTTTTTTCCTCGATCCCAGCACGACGTCTCCGGGCTCCGTTTTGACCCTCGTCGTTGGAATATCGACTGTCGTCACGTGGCAGAGCACAGCCCACGAGGATGTTGGGTTTTGCATTATAAATCCTCGGCAAAGTTTTTTTTTTTTTTTTTTTTTTTTTT
>JBAJMU010000002.1:1850865-1877597 GCA_037952995.1 Hyposoter didymator | reverse complement strand
GAATATTCGTCGAATTTTCGAGTATTCGATAAATTTCCGAATATTTGATGAATTTTCAATTCGATTTTCGAATAGAATATTCGAGCAATTTTCAAGTATTTCTTAAATTTTCAAATATTTGAATATTCGAAAGAAAATCGAATATTCGAAAGAAAATCGAATATTCGAAAAAAAATCGAATATTCGAAAAATAATCGAATACTCGAAAAAATCGAATATTCGGTTTGAAATTCGAATCAAACAATTCGATTCGATTTGATGCCGAATATTCCAAGTTTTCAAATATTCGCACACCCCTAATAAAAACGCTTTCTGACGTATAATTAGGCAAAAAAATAACAATTTGTAGGAGCTCGAAATTCTTTTATAAAATGCACGCGATTCAGAAAAGCGAAAATGTCATTTTTGCCGAAATTTTAGCAGCACCCAAAATTCATCATTTCGTCTTTCTCGTCCCGGCCAATTTTTCGATATCATGCCAAAATAAATACAAACGCTTTTTGGCGTGTAATTAGGCAACGGTGAACAGCGGGGTGGCACGTGCGGACGATTCATCAAGGGGTCTCAACGGGCAAGCCTTGCGAGAAACGTATCCAGACTCTATTAGTTCCCAAGGCCACATGTATAATAGTCCTCGACTACACTGGTGCACCCCCAACTCGCCAGAAAGCCTTGCGCGGGTACCATTGATCGTTCACACGTGTTACCCTCTTTAAGGACCATTTCGTTTAGGCTCCAATCTGCTTCGTAATAAGATCTGCAACTATGCACGCTGTTTCACATTAATCAAACCATTACGTGGTTATCGGAGAGATTATTTATAAAAAATGTGTATTCCATGTTGAATGACTTGACCAGTCAAAGTCTCTCCTGATCGTTTTCCATTGTGTACTCTGTCGGTTTTTTAATCACCGATCAGAATTCAATGAAATTGGCTACAGTAGTAGATTATGAAGAGAAAAAGATGCAGTCAAATTTTTATAATGAAAACTCTCACTTCTCCTCAGAATTGATAAAAATTCATTGTTGAGTACGTTGTGTGGCGACGGTCGAATCAAATTTTTTCGTTTTCAGTTTTTCTTACATACAAAATCGTTTGCGAGACTAAGTTTATTCGAAAAAGTTGTTACAAATTGACTAAATAACAACATACTCGAAATCCAAGATTTTCCGAGGTATTCTGTATTTTTTATGGAATAAAAAAATTTTGAGAAAATTTTACGAACGATTTTTTCGAAAAACTGAATAAAGCTTCTTCGATGTTACATAAAAGTGTGTGCAAATTTTCAAGAGGCTTCACCATTTAGAAATCGAAATATTTAATGCCGAAAATTGCAACTTTTAACACACGCTCTTATCAGAAACTTCTGAAAATTGTGATTTTTATAAATTAAAAGAAAAAAAAACAAAATTGAGGACGTTGTATGGTGGCTGTCAAAACTAAATTTTTTTTTTTTTAGTTTTTCGTACATACAAAATGGTTTGCGAGACTAAGTTTACTCGAAAAAGTTGTTACAAATTGACTAAATAACAACATACTCTGAATCCAAGATTGTCCGAGGTAATTTGTATTTTTTATATAATAAACAAAATTTCGAATAAATTTTACGACCGATTTATTTGAAAAATTAAATAAATCTTCTTCAATGTTACATAAAAGTGTGTGCAAAGTTTCAAGAGGCTTCACCATTTAGAAATCGTAATATTTAATGTTGAAAATTGCAACTTTTAGCACAAGCTCTTATGAGAAACTACTGAAAATTGTGATTTTTATAAATAAATAGCTCGACTTCTACATGGCGGAATCTCTTAAAATTGCGCGAGCTATTAGATGATACTATTTTCTTTGTGTGGTGCGAACTTGAAGGAATTCTATCGACAAAAATTTTTGTATACAACGTCCTTAAAAACAACGAAAACCCAGATGCATCATAAACCTCAATGACGAAACTACTAATGCGAATATATTTTTTCTGGTTTTCTGTAGCTTCTTGAAAATTTGACCGAATCTTTTTCTAATAAAAATCTACCAATGTACAAAATTTCATTAAATTCTGAACAGTAGTTTCAAAACCGACAGTACCACCTTAAATGAATCCGTTAAGGTTTCGTAATTCTTCGATTCGAGCAGGTTTCGGAAAAGAGGCCAAAGCTGGTGCGACCATGTTTCATGATCAGTATATCATTGATTGAGAAAATAACAAAGGGTCACACAGACCCGTTCCTCCAATAAATGCATCTGGGGTCAATATGACCCGAAGCCTTTTTTCGAATTTTCGTATTTCGTTAAATATGCATTTTTTGTTTCAATAAATTATTTATAAATTTATTTTTTGACGAAAACGAAAATCAGATGCCAAATTATTCCCTGCCATTAAATGCCAAACGATCAGTGTCGACAAACTATTTTTGGGGTCAATACGACCCAGTGTGAATTGTATAGAATCACAAAAGACTGAGCGACAGCCTGCGAGGTTGTTTTGAACGCGATGCTTTTGATAACCCACGGATGTAAAGATTGAATGGTGAATGGAAAGTGTCAAAGTAAATGGGAATCTAATTACAGAATGGCCATTTGTAAAGCCGGTTACACGTGCTGCAATGTGTTCTGTTCAACAGAAGATTTTGTGTCCAAAGTTGAAATATAATCGTGTTGGTGGAACATCGTCTTTGGCTTGGTATACAATAATCTTGTCTGTGTTGTTGCAATGGAAAGCTAGGAAGCAAACGTAACTGATGACGGGGAAGGGACAAAGGCCAATATATGGAGATGGCGGCGTTGCTATAGAGACGACTGAAGGTGAACATAGCATTCCTGAATGGGATCCGGGAATCTTGGTCCTCTCTCTGGCTTTGCAAGCGAGTAATAGTTGAGACGAGAATGTTGAGGGAGATTGCAGAGTCCGGAGTTGAGGTCGAGATGGAGGACAGCCGTTATGGGTTGCTTTGGATCATCCCCAATGCCTCTATATATATCAATCCCTCTGTACATTTCTTTATTTTTTACATTCATACTCAAAATTGCAGGGAGAGAAAATAATATCAAAAGTTACTATGACATCATAGTTTCCTGATACCATTTCATTCCCATGAGAGATTTCAGCAAATCCATTATTTCACTCGAAATTGGACGAAAAATATGGCAAAAAATGAGAACCTTTGATGAAAAATTTGAAATTCTATGAAAATTGTGAAAATTTAGTAAAAAATGTTGAAATTTGACAAAAAATGTAAAAATTTTACGAAAAATGTTGAAATTTAGAAAACAATGTAGAAATTTGACGAAAAATGTTGAAATTTGACAAAAAATGTAAAAATTTGACGAAAAATGTAAAGTTTTCGCAACTTCCTACAGAATAGGAATGAGAAATTACTATGTCCTTCCGAAGATCTTCGAGGATTTGAAAATGAAGAATTCTAATCACAGCATGCGACGAAGAAAATAATTTTTATTTTTTTCTGTTTGTTTTTATTTCTGTGTAGAATGAAAATTTTACGAAAAATGTTGAAATTTAGAAAAAAATGTAGAAATTTGACGAAAAATGTTGAAATTTGACAAAAAATGTAAAAATTTGACGAAAAATGTAAAGTTTTCGCAACTTCCTACAGAATAGGAATGAGAAATTACTATGTCCTTCCGAAGATCTTCGAGGATTTGAAAATGAAGAATTCTAATCACAGCATGCGACGAAGAAAATAATTTTTATTTTTTTCTGTTTGTTTTTATTTCTGTGTAGAATGAAAATTTGATGAAAAATGTTAAAATTTAGAAAAAAATGTAGAAATTTGACGAAAAATGTTGAAATTTGACAAAAAAAGTAAAAATTTGACGAAAAATGTAAAGTTTTCGCAACTTCCTCAAGAATAGGAATGAGAAATTACTATGTCCTTCCGAAGATCTTCGAGGATTTGAAAATGAAGAATTCTAATCACAGCATGCGACGAAGAAAATAATTTTGACTTTTTTCTGTTTGTTTTTATTTCTGTGTAGAATGGAATGTTCCTGGACTTATGGATTTACGAAGCCACAGACATTCGGAAGAAAGTTAAACATTACTTTTGTACAGAGAGTTGGAAAGTGAAGGAAATGTGTGTATTCCATTGTGCAATGTACATGGGCTAATATATAGAAATGCATGGTGGATGAGAAGGGAGAAGGAGAAAGATGGAAAGGAGAAGACAGCCCTAAGGAGATTTTCAGCCTGGCACGCTTCCCACAAGGATTTCCTTCAGATGGGCAACCGTTGAGATGGAGCGAAGGCAGCAGAGCTTCGCACAGGCACACTCTTGGCGTTCTCGTCCGGATTCCCTCTCGGCAAAACCAAAATAACTTAATTAAAGAATTTCCATGAATTTAACGGTTACCGCGGGAGTGAAGGATACATATTTATGATCTGATCGTCGTCGTCGTCCTCGTCGTCGTCGTCGTCGTCGACATCGTCAACGCAGCGTATTGCCATGGCCTGGCCCTCTGTTCGCGTTCTGGCAAGAAAATTTGAATGAAATCAGCGGAGCGCGAACTGGCTGTTGGATCCTTTCAACTTATAAGGGGAACGCGCGCGGGCGGAGGCTTGAGCAGCAAAGTCCGACACTGTTTTCTCTTCGTAACATTATGGCTGCTGGCCTCGAGATGCTCTCTCCGCCAGGGCTTGCAAATTGTATATTTTCTCTTTCTGATAATTGCCGCTTCACTACAGAAATGCGAACTTGGTGAGCAGAGAGAAACTAACTTTTCCAACCACTTTTATCGATACTTGTTTATCTCTTTCTCTTCTCTTTCGAGTCCATATCAAATTATTCACAACAAAAGTTTACAATTTTTCGAATTAATATTCACAACTGGTGAGTGCACATCGGAACGAGGAGAAAATATTGTAACTGGAGAATCGAGTGAATATCGCCTTTGGAGTGCACACCTGCTATAAGTGCTATTGGGTCAATTTGACCCAGAGGCCTTTTACAAATCGTTGTACTCTGCAAAGTATGCATTTTTTCGTTTTTTTCCTGAAGAGACGTTTTTTGTAGTAAATTGTCCAAGTTCTATGGCCCTGTATTTTTTTTTTTTTTTTTTTTTTTTTTTTTTTTTTTACGAAAAAGAAAATTAAATGCCAAAACGTTCGTTGCCATTAAATGCCTAACAATCGGTTACGAAAAACTGTCGGGGTCAAAAAGACCCAGTGTGGACGGTGTATGGAAAAAGTATTTTTCTGTTTTTTTTTTTTTTTAATTACGCCGTGTAAATGAATTGATTCTATTTTCTCGTCCCATGGGTTTTATTTTTATTTATTTTTTCGAGACGTTTTTTTTCTAGTTAATTATTCACATTCCATGGGCAAAAATTTTTTTTCACCAAAATAAAAATTGAATGCGAAAAAATCATTTGCGCCGATTCCAATGAAACATTTTGCTCAAAATTATTATCACGTCGATGAATGATGAAACGTCAACTGTCACAACGTCCATAATCCACCGGCTAAATGTGAAAAATTCCGTCTCAAATGCCACGATGAATGGGCGACTTTTTCTCCGAGGCCTTTGGTACATTGAGGAAAGTCGTTTTGGTACTCGTCCTCTTCGCAAATATATAGATGTAGATATGTTTATGAAGATGATGATGAGTCGGGAGACTGTGCACTCTCCTTCATTATTCACAATATATGAGGCCAAAAAGAGAAGGTTAAATTTGCGAGAGCAGTGGCGGAATGGCTGTGCAGTGCTGCAATTGAGGAAGAGAGTCAAGGGGTTAAAAAAAAACGTCAAATGTTGCCGAATGATAATTACGTGGATCTGTTGGAGAGCTCCAAGTTCTCTTCAACTCCCTGCTCGCGCGGAGTCCGTCAGTCAGCTCTTGAAAAAAAAAAAAAAAAAAANCGAAAGAAATGATATAAAACGAAAATGAAAGACGCAGGTAGCCAGCATTTCCGTTACAGAGGCTCGCGGAGGCGAGAGGGAGAGGGAAGAAGCATCTCGCCGAGTGTTTCAGCTGAAAAATACATATGTCTGTATATAGGCAGGTCGCGAAAGAGGAAAAAATATGTGAGCAGCAGAGCCGAGTCAAGGGACCGAGTGAGGATCGATGGGCTAACGGAGGAGGGACTAAAGAGAAAGAAACTGCGAAATTGCAAGAGAAAAACATAGTGTGTCGAGCTGCTCGCGCGCCGCGCACTAAGAGCATCCGGGCGCATCTCTCTTGTGCGACTCTCGCTCATATACTTTTTATTTCCTCTCTCGACCCCCTTCGTGCGCATGAAGAAAAAGTGCAACGGGATAAGGAGAGCTTCGAGGCTCGAGGGAGCGAAAAAGATGGCGAATCGAGTGACGAGAGTATGAGCAGGATAACACAACGATGAAGAAAGGAGCTGAGGATTGGAAAGAGAAAGAACAAGTTGAGGGAAATGCCGTCGGATGAAGGAACGTACAGAAAAAAAAAAAAAAAAAAAANAAAAAAAAAAAAAAAAAAAAAAAATGATCGAGGGAGAAGCAACACTGAAGAGAAGTCGAAAAGATAGAAAGGGGGTTGGCAGAAGAGTGAAACGCTGGGGTGCGGAGGAGCAGGGCCACGGACAGCAGCGGTTGGATTTCATTTCGTCTTGTCGCTTTGATGTCCCTGATGCGTGCTCCGCTGGCCCGCTTCTGCCTTTTTAACAAACTCATCTCCTCCGCAGCCCTTAATCTCCGCCCTTCAACCTCCCACTTTCTTTCTCTCGGCAACCCCACACCCCCCCCTCTCCCCTCCCCTCGCACAGCCACCTTCTCACTGCGCTTACTACATCGTGTACTCTCTATATACCTCATTTCTTCTTTCTCCATATAATAAAAATATATTTCACTACCGTTGCGCCTCCTCAGTGTACAGGAATCCCTGCCCCATATACGCCCTGACTCTTTCCAAACTCTCAACTACTATTTCCTACTTCAAAGGACATTCTCGATGCTATTCAAATACTTTACAATATCCTGAGAAATCCCTTCACTTCTATCCATCGCTTCATGCATTCCTTACTTCAGCTTCCCAAGATTTGCAAAAAACAACAAAATTTTAATAAATTTTAATAAATCGTACAAAATTTTAATAAATATTACAAAATTTTAATAAATTTTACAAAATTTTAATAAATTTTACAAAATTTTAATAAATTTTATAAAATTTTCATAAATTTTAATAAATTTTACAAAATTTTACAAAATTTCACTAAATTTTACAAAAATTTTCAAAATTTTAATAAATTGTACAAAATTTGAATATATTGTACAAAATTTGAATAAATTTTACAAAATTTTAATAAATTCCACAAAATTTTACAAAATTTTAATAAATTTTACAAAATTTCAATAAATTGCACAAAATTTTAATAAATTTTACAAAATTTTAATAAATTTTACAAAATTTTACAAAATTTCACAAAATTTTACAAAATTTCACAAAATTTTACGAAATTCAAATAGATTTTACAAAATTTTACAAAATTTTACTAAATATTACTGAATTTTTCAAAATTTTACTAAATGACACAATTTAACAAAATTATATCTTTGTCTTTTCACTGTCCCTGAGATTTCTCACAGTTCGAACAAAAAGTGAATAATTAGCGTGAACGTAAGGTAAGCGATTAATTCTTCAACGAGGATACGGATGAAAAATGGATGAATTTTTTTACCGCAGAAAAGTCTAAAAACATATTCAAGCGATTTATCAAAAAAATGATAAAATTTTACACATAAAATTGAATTAGCGTGGAAGGTAATCGATTTGNAAATTTTACAAAATTTTAATAAATTTTACAAAATTTAAATAAATTTTACAAAATTTAAATAAATTTTACAAAATTTAAATATATTTTACAAAATTTTAACAAATTTCACAAAATTTTAATAAATTTGACAAAATTTAAATAAATTTTACAAAATTTAAATAAACTTTACAAAATTTTAATAAATTGTACAAAATTTTAATAAATTTTACAAAATTTAAATAAACTGTACAAAATTTTAATAAATTTTACAAAACTTAAATAAATTTTACAAAATTTAAATAAATTTTACAAAATTTTAATAAATTTCACAAAATCTTAATAAAATTCACAAAATTTTAATAAATTTTACAAAATTTTAATAAATTTTACAAAATTTTAATAAATTTTACAAAATTTTAATAAATTTCACAAAATTTTACGAAATTTACGAAATTTAATTTAATTTTACATTTTACGGATGAAAAATGGATGAATTTTTTTACCAGAAAAGTGGAAAAACATATTCAAGCGATTTATCAAAAAAATGATAAAATTTTACACATAAAATTGAATTAGCGTGGAAGGTAATCGATTTGTTCTTCAAAAAAAATTTGGATGAAAGATAAATCAATTTTTCTACCAAAAAAAATGTGTCATTTTTTGTTTCAAGACTGGAACGTGTCACGTAATTGCACCGTGAATTCTGTAAAATCGCCGGAATAATATTTCCTTGGCAGAAAACGATTTAAAAGATTTTTAAAAGGTCGACGTCTTTGCGATAATAAAAAGGATAAAATAATGGTCTGACATAAAATTCACGTATCGCGTGTATATCTTTCCGATGCTCCAGAAAAGGGAGTTTAGTTTAGCGTGGCCAAAGCGTGCGGCGAGGATCGCAACGGGGGTGCTTGTTACGTAGCGCTCGGTAAAGCGGGTATGCAGTGGCACGCGCAAACTTGCCTGTCGTTCGATCAACCAACGGAACGTTATCTTCCATGACTGTGTACGAACGATCTCTCACATTTTAACGACACAACTGTGTGTGCTCCCTTGGCTCTTATATTGCCTCATTACGGACACCCCTACCGTCGTCCGACCAACTCAGACACCCATTTGCATTTATTGCACCCATCGTCGACATGGGGGATTATTTAACACGATAATCCGCACCATAATTTTATGCTTGATACCTTTTCGTTCACACAAAACTGCAGATCGAAAGAAGAACGAAATGAAAATAGACTTTTACTTTTGATTTGCCTCAAAAATTGATCCCCAAACTTTAATTACTCTAATTACTGACAAATCCCCATGGATTAAAATAAACCCCATAAAAAATTTTTTTTCCATTTTTCATTAATTGATTCATTGGTGCGTAAAATCACGAAAAAAATAATGAAAAATCCCATGAGGTGGGTTGGTAAAAAATCCCCAAGAGAAATTGGCACGAAAATTTTCCAAGCAAAAGTTAAAAAACAACAAAACATTTCCGATGCACGAGATGTTTCCAACGATTGAGCTCGAGAATTTCCATCTCTGCTGTGGATAATTGGTCCAGTTGGCAATACCGGAAATCGCTATGAAAAGATCGTGCATACGAAGAACGAATTGGCTGACAGCATAAAAATGCTAATTTAATTAGCTCTCGTTCCAAAAGACAATGAGAATTCAGCATTTATTTCAACCACTTTACCTCGCAATACTATCGCCGTGATGATTATCATTTCCAACGAGTATTTTACGTGTCATTATAGAAACAATTAACGAAACTTTGAATTTAAACAAATTCATTCGTTTAGCATGAGTTTTTAAATATTTATTACATTTTTAATTACAATTCGAAAACGAGAGTGAAAATTGTAAAAATAATGGCATTGAGAGCTTCGTTTTTTAGTCATTCATGTCACATTATTTATTTCCAGAAAAACATTTCCTAAGCAGTCGAAAAAAAAAAATTTCTCACTGTAATATAAAATACAATTTAATTATTTAATCAATTTTTTTCAATTGTCATAACAAATGAATAATTTGATTAATATCAAAATAAAATTAAATACAAAAATAGAAAAAATGTCAAATTTATTATTAAAATTTCCTGCTCACGAAATGAATTTATTTCCACGTAAGTTTGTTGCTGTCGTCCAGTCCGACGACAGTAATTTAATTTATTTGCAGAAACTTTTTTTTTCGTCATCCTGTTACTTTTGTTGGAGCCCCATCCTTGCCACTACAGCAGTCTGCGATCAATGGTCACGTCTATGGTGTATATAGTACAGTGGGTATTTTTCGGAAGACCGGATGAAAAGGATGGAAAAAGTGCGGTCTGGTCCGAGCGATAAATCGCAGAAATGAAAGGCAAATCTCGTATATATCCTCGAGATAGTGATGCATATGCACAGAATGACGCCGGTGCTTTATGGGGACACCTTTTTCCCCGCCAAATTCGCCGTGAATAAAACCCGTAACAATATTTCTTTTTTTTTCCTAGCGCAATGTAAAATTTCAATATTGAAAAACTCATGAAAATGTTTTATGTTTCCGATTGAAAAATAAGGATGGTGTCCCATCAGATGGATTTGAATATTTATTGATATTTTTCAATTGAAAAAACGAGTAAACTTCATCGAGTTTAACGTTCACCTCCACTCCGTCCTTCCTCAATTATCAATTGCTCCCCTCATTGTCTTTTTCTATTCATTTTTTTTCTCCCTTTTTTTCCTCTCGTTTCGCGCCCTTTCCGCATGAAAAGTCGATGAGCCCTGAACGAGGCCACTTACACGGACGATCTGGCAGACACGATCGATAAAACAGCCGCATCGTCAAGTTGGACCACGACGACAACGACCACCACGAGAACCAGGGAACCAAGTGCAAAGGAAACTCCCGTTGTCAGCCATGAAATTCATCTTATTACGCGCTCCAGCTGCTGGGTGGCTCTTCGAGTGCCAATATATATGTATATTTTTTAAAAAGTTTGTTTATATATATATATATATATATAGTATATGTCGATCCCCATCAGTTCTCATTTTATTGTGGAGAGCATTAGAGTGATCAAAAACACAGTAGAAACACATTCCGACCCAAATTTTCGAAGCTCGATATGGACTCGTGAGGAGGATGCAAACGTTGTTTTTATTTGCTTACTTAAGGACGTTGTATGGCGACGATCAAATCTAAACTTACGTTTACAGTTTTCTTACATACAAAATGGTTTGCGAGCCTAAGTTCGTTACAAAAAGTTGTTACAAATTGACTAAAGAACGACGAACTTCAAATCCAAGATTTTTCGAGGTAATCTGCATTTTTTATGTAATAAACAAAATTTCGAAAAAATTTCACGAACGATTTTTTTCAAAAACTCAATGAAGCTTCTTCGATGTTACATAAAAGTGTATGCAAAGTTTTGAGAGGCTTCACCATTTAGAAATCGAAATATTTAATGTTGAAAATTGCAATGTGCTAAAGCACATGCTCTTATTAGAAACTACTGAAAATTGTGATTTTTATAAATTAAAAGAAAAAAAACAAAATTGAGGACGTTGTATGGTGGCTGTCAAAACTAAATTTTTTTTTTTTTTTAGTTTTTCGTACACACAAAATGGTTTGCGAGCCCAAGTTCATAATGAAAAGTTGTTACAAATTGACTAAAGACCAACGTGCTCTAAATCCAAGATTGTTCGAGGCAATCTGTATTTTTTATATAATAAACAAAATTTCGAAAAAATTTAACAACCGATTTTTTTGAAAAACTAAATAAAGCTTCTTCGATGTTACATAAAAGTTCATGCAAAGTTTTAAGAGGCTTCACCATCTAGAAATGGAAATATTTAATGTTGAAAATTGCAACTTTTAACACACGCTCTTTTGAGAATCTACTGAAAATTGTGATTTTTATAAATTAAAAGAAAAAAAAAACAAAATTGAGGACGTTGTATGGTGGCTGTCAAAACTAAATTTTTTTTTTTCAGTTTTTCGTACATACAAAATGGTTTGCGACCCCAAGTGCATTAAAAAAAGTTGTTACAAATTGACTAAAGACCAACGTACTCTAAATCCAAGATTGTCCGAGGTAATCTGTATTTTTTATATAATAAACAAAATTTCGAAAAAATTTAACAACCGATTTTTTTGAAAAACTAAATAAAGCTTCTTCGATGTTGCATGAAAGTGTATGCAAAGTTTCAAGAGGCTTTACCATTTAGAAATGGAAATATTTAATGCCGAAAATTGCAACTTTTAACACACGCTCTTATGAGAAACTACTGAAAATTGTGATTTTTATAAATAAATATCTTGACTTCTACATGGTGAAACGTCTTAAAATTGCGCGAGCTATTGAATATATATTTATTCTCTTTGCGTGTTGAAAATTTGAATAAATTTGATCGACAGAAAATGTTGCATGCAACCTCCTTAAAGTTGCTTTGCGATTGTTTCGTTTCTTCACATTGGAGGCATGTGTTGAGAATTTGCATGAAAAGAGATTTTTTTGTGACCTAACGTAGAAGCAATGATTTGGATGTCGGTTTTTTTTTCTTGAAAATCCTGTCAAGTTGTCCGAAATGCGTTGCAACATGTTTCAGAAGATGTAACTGATTTTCACCCACAAATGGAGTTAGCTCGGTGCATGGTCCGCCACGTGAAAAGCGAATGGCAGAGAAGCAAGAGGGGACGATTGGAGATGCGGCAATTCTGATGAACCGGAGATCATTTCATAGGACTGCATCAGAATCGAGGGTACAGAGTTTGTGAGCCAGTGTGTGAGATGCAGCAGCGAAACGGCGTAACAGAGAGAGAGAGTGAGAGAGTGAGAGAGAGAGAGAGAGAGGGAGAGAGAGATTGAGAGGGAGCGAGGAGTGCAGCAGAGAACAGCTCTTGCTTGGGTACGCTGGTACTCCGGTGCTACTGCCTCTCCGGCTGGTTGGCTGGATGGCTGGCTGGCTATCGAGCGACGCCGATGCAATTCCAATTCCTGGCTGTCAGCGGCAGAGCTGTGGGAGACGCGTCCATTCGTGATCAGCCTCCCGTGAAATCCTGTGCCTCTCCCCGGGACTCACCCTCGAAACGAAACCTATTCCTCTTCCTCCTTCTTCCTCACCCCTTGCATCACCTCGCACCGTTGCTCCGAATCATACCCTCCTTCTCCTATCTCCATGTGATCTCTCCACCGAATCTCTGGATTTCCGTATCTCTGTCATCCGCTCTTTGCCCGAACGCGCCTCCCGTCCTCTTCATCCTCCTCTGTATCTGCTTTTCGTATGCGTTGACCGCACAAACGGTGTAGGAAACCTCTGAGTACCTTTCCAACCACTGGCCAGTGGTCGCACTCCATCCTGCTCTGCCTCGCGCCTTCCGCAATCCTCCGTCCCAGCATCCACATGAATTCAAACTTTTCGTAAAAATGTTGCATCCTCATTGGCCGAAAATCGCTCTCATCACCATGGAATACGAGTCCATCTTGATCCGCCAATTTCTACCTCATCTACGCGATAACTAGTTGGATCATCATCGAGGTCCATTGATACAAAACGCCATTGGAAAGTGCTCCATGAGTTTTTCGTCACCAGGTTGATGTACATGGCGAACTGCAGACTTAGCATCCGACTGCTGTGGTCCTTGGAACGTCACATACCACAGAATTTTTAATTCAACACTAGGTTCGCATATGTACAAGGACCGGCTTCGTGAATCCAAGTTCCTTTATACGAAACGTGAGCTATGGGAACAAAGTATACGTGACCCGCAAGTACGGAAATGAAGAAGAAAAAGGCAAGCAGAAGAAAAGGGAGAAATACATCTAGATAGGTCCAGAGAGACACACGAGGCACAATCTGGCGTGGGTTCAGTTTGCTTCGATGGATTTTAAAAGATCCCTCGAGATTATTACTTTTTTTTCTCCCTCTTTCTCTGTCTTTTCTTTCATTTTTATCCTCCCATTATCATTGTTGTTATTTTATTTTACCGAGGCTTTCTAGTCGTGGTGGTGTATGGCGCCACAAACGTGTAGTAGTGTTTTGTAGTCGATAGCGTGTACGTGTGACGTGTTCGAAAGCTGTTGCGGTGTTGGATCAGCCTCTGCGTATTTTCCAAGCTACAGTATATTTCTTCCACACATTCACCTACTTCCCATGTATACATGTGATTTCTATATGGATATAAACATCAACATATACCATGCTACATGTGCACAGTACTCGCATCTATAGTCAGGAAGCTCTCTCGCGGCCGACGGTCTGGGTTGGATGCGTGGAAACCATGGACGACTTTGGGTAGGCTCGTTGGTTTCCCGCCACGACTATCGGCGCGCATTGAAGCTCACCGTTACGGAAGTAACGTCGGGACAACGGCAGCCAGCTTGAACGCGGGAGTATGAGGAGTGAGCAGCACCACCAGATGTTGCTTGGCTGATGTTGGGCCAGTGGTGGTAGCAGCTAGTGATGCTGTCATGAGTATATACCCAGAGAGAGAGAGAAAGAGAGACAGAGCAGGAGAGAGAAATAGACAAGGAAATAGATGGGTACTAGATACGAGAAAACTCTTCTGCTGCCATTGCTATTGGCGTTCCTTGGTCCAGTATCTTGAATTTTCTTACCTAAAGGGTATTGTGAATGATGATAAGCAGAGCACAATGAAAGTTGAATTCTTCGCTGAAATATTCCTGAACTTATGAAAACCAGACTTTTCGGGTGTATGAGCTGGAAAGCCAAAACTAGATTTGCTTCCTAGTTTCAATTTTTAGAAAAGGTAAGCAGGATATGAGATTTGAGGAAACAGAGTTTATGCCTGGATTTTATCAGCTGCAATGGCATGCAACTAGTGCTGCCACTAATTTATGATGACTTCACTGTTACCCCAATGTTTGGTGGACAGACATAACGCGCCTATAAGGAACCTCGACGTCTGTGGTTACCAGTACAATGCATCCAGCTATACGTGTTCAGGCACAAAGGCTATACAAGCTTGATACTCCATTATTAACTCCTCGCCAATATTGTATGTAACAGCGGCAGCATCTGATACCGATTTCTCATAATGGACGCTGCTGCTCTCTCAACTCCCCGTGGTTTCTATAGATTCACCACGTACCATGCCTCCGGGTTAGATCCCTATTAACCATGGTTCATCTCATTCGAGGTGCAGGTAAGTACAGGTGTGCTGGATATCGGCAAGTTAAACCCGCATTCAACGAAGGGTGAGCAGAATTATGCTCGGAGTGTTGAACCACGCATAGCACAGAGATTTATGTTTCATTCGAATAATCATCGATTCATTGCGCAGCTTCCGGATAAAATCGAATCAAAGCATATCAGCCTTCCAGTATCACCTGAACAAATTCTAGAATAATACCATCCAGCTGGTAAATCTCGAACCAACTGAATTTGAAACATCTTAGGATTGTGGTAAAAAGGCTACAAAAGGCGCTCGATAACTGATACTCTTTCGTTTTATTTATTTTTTCTCTTCCATCGGAGCAAACATTGTTGCACAAATATTTTACAATCATTCTATTAATACGGCCCTTTTTTTTTGGTCAGTCACTACATGAATAATAGGGCAAGAAAATTGGAAGGGTTTTTATGTTTTAGCGAGTTCTCTTGGTGCTGCGTAAAGTTCAGAGGATTCTGTACGAGCATACGTCCTGACGTTGGTTCGCCGTCCACGAAGCCATTCGTATTGCGCCACCATCCCCAAAGTCGTTCCTACGATACATCATTTTCGGCTGGGATGATCTTACGGTAGATTTACCATTTGTACAGTTTATGGGCGTTGGCCTGGGCTATAAACTTGGTTGGCAATGACGGCGTCCAGGGAAAGAGGGTGGCAAAGCCAGAGACAGAGAGAGAGAGAGAGAGAGAAAGAGATCGTGTGGAGGACAGCCAGCAATGAGGGAAGAAGTCCCCGCGTTTTGTGGTAGTGCAATATACAAGTGTATACGCAAGTACGATACAGAATGAGTTAACGTGGAAAGCAAAGAGAAAAAAAAAAAAAAAACACGAAAAATAAGATAAAGAACGCTTTTCGACCCAGCGTTGACTACGCCGTTGTCCTCGATTCGAAAACAACCATGGGACGACAGGGGTGGTCCCTGGGACGAGGGGTAACAAAACATTGCTCGAAATTGGAGGCAATAACATTTTGACATTTCGGCTAGGCCACCAGAATACGAGCTCAGCTTCCCTTCGCTTTCTTTTTAACTTCTCCAACAATCCTTCGATATAAAATATCACTCCGAGGGTTGAATTTCGTCGTACTGTATTAATATTTTTCTACAGAGCTCGCGTTTTTTCCGCGACGAATTATAATTTTGTAGATTTTATGAATCACTGCACCCACCTGCACGATGTAAAGTCTTTGTGAGGCAGTCATATGCAATGACATAGAATTTGAAGAAATATAAACGACGATTATTTAAGTTTGTCATTCAGTCAACCTCGTCACTTTATTATAAATCTCGATTTTCTAAACAGTACCATTTTGTTTCACGGAAACTGGTTCGGATTTGATCAAATGTCCATATATTCAAAAACAAATCGATATTATCCAATGATACAACTTTTACATTCACCATCCCTCAATGTCCATTGCTCCATGGGAAATGATTGTTTTCTCGTATCAGCCTGGATCAGAGTGAAATTTGAGGTCTGAATATGATACAGAGGGGAGGATTTTCAAAATCGAGGATGCATCACATCGAGTGAGAAGATTGGAACAACATCGAAAATATCTGTATATGTCCGATTGTATACCATTACCTGCTATCGACATGGTGGTCACATGGTGTACAAGTTCCGTAGCATTGTACCACGTTTGCCATTCCTCGGTGAAAGCCGGCACAACCAATGGAAATTAAATGCGCTCTCGGCTGTTACCCCGATTGATTTGTATACTCCGAATTCTACCGATCAGTTGCTCCCGTACATTGGTGAGGAAGTGTGCTAAACTAGGGTGGGATTTATGTTCTCTCCTAATTGCGTTGCGCGAACCCCCAAGGCTAACGTTCTCCGGGCCAGCAGCGAAATTGGTTTGACGTCCAATTCAAAGGGCGAATGTCGAATGTCTCTACCGGAAAACCGTATTCCCTACGACAGTACCAACTTTTTCATCTTCGTCCTCTTTCGCATTCCGGTGACGTGTAACTTCGATTGGCATTTGTTACGGATGAGCGAGTCTCGGGATATCAATGTCCCGGCCAAATCCACTAGAACCTCTGTTTTCGTAACAGCAACAGGCTCGATCCTGCATCCCGGGAGTTTATTTTTCAGGACCGAGAGCCTTCCCTTACCCAGTGCTGAAGAAGTCAAATTTTATCAATGGAGTTGACCAAATCAGAGGCAGGTCTTGGTGCCGATTGGAATGAGAAATACTCACCGATTGAATGCGTTTTTTTTTTGAATATTGAAACTCAATTGAGCACAGAAATTCGCCAACTTCCTCAAATCTCATGGTGTTTATTGTGCCATAACAATTTGAAAAACGTCATGCAGCCGCATTCTTTTCACAGCAACAGCGACAAGTTGCCATTTTTGCTGGTTGTCTGTTGGAATTATATCGCTCGACTGGTATGTATCAAAGTGGGGCAATCTTTCGGGTGGAATATGTATCTCTGTACGAATCTGGTAATCGATCAATTTTTCTGCTCTCCCAGCCATTACCAGTGAATGGGAACATCATTGCCGATGATATGCAGTCTGTGTTGATTTTCTTGACGTCTATCTTCACTACTTTACCATCTAACGACAGCATTGACCATGCTAGGAGAGTTGTCATCCCGATAAGGTACTAGAGTATGCAACTTACCGACTGTCGGTCAATAAACGTGACATGGTGAAGATGAGCTCGTCCGACTTACTATCTGGGGCTACATGAGTAAAAATTGATGTTTTTTAATTGAAACGAGGCGACGCTCGTGCATCAGGATTTCAATGAAAAATTTTGAAATTTCTCTAACGAGTTGGTTTGGATTTTGTTCGACGTGGTAGCAACTTGGGCTACAAGTACATTTACGTCTTTTGTCAACGCGTCGCTGTTGAGACTTTATGGTGAAAAATCACGTGGACTTCTATGCTAATCTATCTATTGCTAGTTGTTCATTGCGATCACACACTGAAAACAAAATTTTGTTGAAAAAGATTGATATTTTGTTCGATACGTTCAACTAAACGTTTTTTTTAATAATCCCAAAAATTGTGTCATCGCGCAGCAAGAAATATTCGAGAAAGTCTCTTCGGAAACAAATTTTTGTCGTTCCAATAGTTAACTTTGCTGGTGATTCCATTAGAAACCGAATATACCGCCAAAATAACAAAAATTTCGAAATTATCAAAAAATATTTACCGTGCTCAACAAAATATCTACGATTTTTAACAAAATTTCATTTTCAGTGCACTCTGCTCTCTTTTGTCTCAACCACACCCCAAAAGTGACCATAAGATCGTGTTCCTTTCCTACTTCGTCCTTATTGCTTTCAGGAATCATCGATTATTAATCGCTTCCATCATTCGCATATTATTAAAAATGAGAAATAAGAATTTAAAAAATAAAAAATTCGGAATTTCTATCGTTCTTACACTGAAAACAAAATTTTGTTGGAAAAGATCGATATTTTGTTCGATACGTTCGACCAAACGATTTTTTGGATAATCCCAAAAATTGTGTCATTGCAGCAAGAAATACTGTAGAAAGTCTCTTGGGAAGCAAATTTTAGTCGTTCCAATCGCAAATTTTGCTGACAATTCCATTAGAAACCAAATAAACTGCCAAAATAACGAAAATTTTGAAATTATCAAAAAATATTTAGTTCACCGTATTCAACAAAATATCGACGATTTTCAACAAATTTTTATTCTCAGTGTAGGAAAAGTGATCGAACCGCATAATTCCGAAAAAAAAATATGATGATATATAAGAGTGCGGGAGGGCTCGTGCTACGCTTTTCTTTTAATACTTGGCGTCGAGGTGGCTCTCCATACACGCCCGCAGGTTTTAAAGGCGTCGGAAAATGAAATTGAGGTTTGTCAATCATGTCTGCCCCACAACTTTGTCGCCTTCAAGTCGGTGCGTCATCTTGTCGCGTGCGTTTACGTGCAAAATACAGAACACCAGTATGGCGCCCTTGCGGGCAAGTCTCGTGATGAATCACAATTGTTAGGCTCCCGTAACAAGCTCTACAGCGTTGCTGAGAACTATTGGAAATTTTTTTCTGTTTTTGTATTTTATCGAAATATTTACATCTCCAGGAATTCGCATCGACAAATGATTGAGACATTAGTCTCCGTTCGATGCTTCCAGCATTTTAAAATCATCATGTATGTCCCCATACATTTTTCGTGATGGTGAAAAGGATTCGAAAAGATGGGCGCTGACACACGATGGTAGCCACGCGCCAAGGCGTGTATAACGCTGATGGATTATGTGGACAGGTAAAGACTTGTAATACGAGGCTCAATAGAGTCGTTACAATGCTCATAATGCGACGAGCATTTCACGCCAATTAAAAATCTGCCGTTCCAATAGGATTTTTTTTTTTTTTTTTAATCCTCGATGTTAATCGGAAACGCATCTCAGGATTTTCCCATTTTTCAATCTATTCGTTTGCTTGCACCTTCACTCGTTTTTTCACGTATTACGATAACGAAACGAATTTTTTTAGGATTCTTTTAAAATTTTGTATAAACGTTCTTGGCACCAAAACTAACAGTTTTCTGGGATCAAGAAACATTTTCTGACGTTTAGAATTTGAGATATTTCATTTCCAATTTTATATTTTTCACATCTAAACGCGTGCAAATCGAAGTCGCCTTTCGTTTTTTTTTCTTTCAACTTTTTGGCGGAACGTGACTAGAATTTACATGCGATTTGATGGGAAAAATAGAAAATTGGAAATTCAATATCTCGAGTTCTAAACGTCACAAAATTTTGTTCTGACGTTTAGAATGAAATTTCTTAATTTTTTTATTTTTCTCATCTCAATGAATGTAAATCCAAGTCGCGTTTCGTTTTTTTTTCTTTCAACTTTTTGGCGGAACGTGACTACAATTTACATGCGATTTGATGGGAAAAATAGAAAATTGGAAATTCAATATCTCGAGTTCTAAACGTCACAAAATTTTGTTCTGACGTTTAGAATGAAATTTCTTAATTTTTTTATTTTTCTCATCTTAATGAACGTAAATCCAAGTCGGTTTCGTCAAAAAGTTGCAAGAAGAAAAAACTAAAGAAGCGCAACTTGAATTTACATGCGTTTAGGTGGGAAAAATCAGAAATTCAATATCTCAAATTCCGAAGGTCAGAAAAAATTTTCTTCACATGAGAATTTGTTTGTCCGGATTAATAAAAAATCTGAGTGGTTTATAAAAACAGTTTTAAGAATTTTAAATAATTTTTGTTTCATCTCGAAAATCGGTGAATTGGAGGAGTTTTCCAAGACAGATTCAGAGTCAGTAGGGTTTTGTTTTTGTTTTAACGGAGCTACGGATATTTGGACGAGTTATGGAAATCCTATCAGCACTCTTTTTCTGAATATGGCTCTTGACCGAGCCTCCATGAGCGCCAGGCGCAAGGGGTTAAGAAGGGAGTAATTTGCTAGTGCCACGGATCGGCTTTCTAAGTCCGCACCTGCGCAAAGGAAAAGCCATCGGAGTACGTGGCTAATCATTCCCGAATACATGGCAAAGGATAATTTCCGAATGAAATAACAAACGTGGTATTGCTATTGATGATACTAATCTTTTGATTCCGAGAAACTTCGAAATTCATACGTTGACAGGGCCCGACTCAGAAAATAGAAAAACTTGACGATTTTGTTGATTTTTGTTTCTTCATTCGTGCGATTCATGGGAATGGGAATATCGTGAAAATGATAAATACCAAAAATTGTTATTTTTATTTCGAAAACGTAGAATTTTCATTCGAGAAAAATTTCTGATTTTTCCAATTTTCACAGAGATGAATTTCCAGGTGCAGAAAATTACGGAAAAAAGTGTTATGTCGAGTACAGGTACGTGCGTGCTTGTCGGCCGTCCCTGGAGCCTTCGCAACGAATTGGAATTTTCGTTTCTCTCCAATTTTACTTTATCCTCAATTTTTTCGAATGAAAATTTCTTAATTTTCAGTGTTAATTAATACATTTTTATCATTCGTTTTGTAATTTTTTTCTATAGGAAATTTAGAAAACTTAGAAAATTGTTAATTTTTTTGTTTTTTTTTTTCAATTTGTTTGGGATCAAGTGGCCACGAACGTGGGTCTGGCAATGTCTTTGTCAAAACGTTATTTTTAATACAGAATAATGGCGCCCAGATGTGTTTTGATATTTTGTTACAATAATTGTGAAAATTTGTAGAATTTCTAGAACACGAGGCTCCGAGCCAGTGCTCGATCGATTATGACTTGGATGTTTCACTTGACCAACCCGCCATTCTTTCGCTGGGTCACGAGATTAGCCGCACAGCCCTTTCTCGTAGTCGGGCAGTAGGAGAGAGAGAGAGAGAGAGAGAGAGAGAGAGCGTGCGAGAGAGAAAAAGGGCGAAGTAGTCTGTGCATCGCGCCACTGTGAAGCTCCTTCTCCCCGAGGCAATAAAATTAATAGGGCGGCAGGACGTAGAGAATTGTATACCTGAGCGGGGCCGCCAGCTTGATTCACTTGACACTTTGAAACTTTCGACTCCCCCCACCGAAGTTACACCGATTGCTACCGATGTGTGAGCACAACGTCGTGGTGGAGATGTTTGTACCTCCGAGCAGGACACTCGGGGAAAAACCCCGAGCCTCCGGTGCAATAATTTTCTATGTTAACCACTTCAATAACGACCACGATGAGCACTTTGCGTGGGCACGGTGTGGTATCTTTGGCTCGAAAATGTAATACGTAGAAAAATTGTTTCGAACAAAAATAATTTTTTTTTTTTTTTTAACTAGCCAGACGCCTTTGGCGAAATTTGAAGAAAGTTTGGAAATAATTTCCTGTATGATTGACAATTTTCTGTATGTAAAATTGTCTATAGATACACTGAGAAAAAAATTTTGTTGGAAAAAATCAATATTTTGTTCGATACGTTCGACTAAACGTTTTTTTTAATAATCCCAAAAATTGTGTCATCGCGCAGCAAGAAATATTCGAGAAAGTCTCTTCGGAAACAAATTTTTGTCGTTCCAATAGTTAACTTTGCTGGTGATTCCATTAGAAACCGAATATACCGCCAAAATAACAAAAATTTCGAAATTATCAAAAAATATTTACCGTGCTCAACAAAATATCTACGATTTTTAACAAAATTTCATTTTCAGTGCACTCTGCTCTCTTTTGTCTCAACCACACCCCAAAAGTGACCATAAGATCGTGTTCCTTTCCTACTTCGTCCTTATTGCTTTCAGGAATCATCGATTATTAATCGCTTCCATCATTCGCATACTATTAAAAATGAGAAATAAGAATTTAAAAAATAAAAAATTCGGAATTTCTATCGTTCTTACACTGAAAACAAAATTTTGTTGGAAAAGATCGATATTTTGTTCGATACGTTCGACCAAACGATTTTTTGGATAATCCCAAAAATTGTGTCATTGCAGCAAGAAATACTGTAGAAAGTCTCTTGGGAAGCAAATTTTAGTCGTTCCAATCGCAAATTTTGCTGACAATTCCATTAGAAACCAAATATACTGCGAAAACAACAAAAATTTTGAAATTATCAAAAAATATTTAGTTGACCGTATTCAACAAAATATCGACGATTTTTAACAAATTTTTTTTTTCAGTGTAGAATTCCTTTAAATTTCCACCTCACAAAGAGAATAGTGGAGCTATTTATTTATAAAAATCACAATTTTCAGCATTTTCTCATAAGAGCGTGTGTTAAAAGTTGCAATTTTCAACATTAAATATTTCGATTTCTAAATGCTGAAGCCTCTTGAAACTTTGCATACACTTTTATGCAACATCGAAGAAGCTTTATTCAGTTTTTCAAAAAAATCGATCGTCAAATTTTTTCGAAATTTTGTTTATTAAATAAAAAATACAAATTACCTCGGACAATTTTGGATTTGGAGTACGTTGTTCTTTCGTCAATTTGTAACAACTTTTTGTTAATGAACTTGGGCTCGCAACCGATTTTGTATGTAAGAAAAACTGAAAACAAAGATTTATATTTGATCGTCGCCATGCAACGTCCTTAATAAATCTTATCGTTATAATTAAGTTTCAACAATTATAGTGGTTTTTGCTCATTTTTCGAATTTCATTTCGAAGCACTTTTTTTAAAAAAGGAAAACAGCATCAACTGTCGTGAATCTGAATCTTTTGTTCAGTTAATAATTCAACAATAAATAACTCAGATCACGTTGTTTTTTTTTTAGTCAATTATCGCAAATCATTTTGTATATGTAAGAAAAACTAAAAAGAACATTTTTTAATATGATCGCAGTGCCGAACAACGTCCTTGATGGGTCCAAACACGAATTTGTTGAAAATATTTATCGTACGATAACTTTGCACTCTTTTTCGAATTTTTGAGTCGATCATACAACAGACTACAATTTTTTTAACAAGTGCTCGAAATTTTAGATGTGGCTTCCCCTGCGTGTGCCAAGTCTCGATATTACGCAGTCAGAAAGACGCTTCCGCCGGAATGGCGTCGTGCGGTTGACCGCCAGTTGGTGGTCCGCGTCGCCATTTTGTTTCAGAATCGAGAGAAATTCAAAATGAACGCATACAAGCCTGTAATTTTACGATTCTCTTCGTATTCGCAAATTTTGAAACAACCAGAAATGTCGCATACGAAAAAAAACAGGAAAATTAAGTTTGATCGAGATCATGAAATATCGATCACGCTTAATAGACGCCAACGAGAGCCTCTTCGCGCCTTTGCGTCTCAGACACAAGAAATTTTTCGTCACGCAGTTAACAAATCTTTCTTGGTTTTTTTTTTTTATGGGCGATTGGAAAGCAAAAGAATGGAAGCAAAAATTACGGGTTTGTTTTCCAAACCCTGTGAAAAAAATTACGGGGCAAAATGGCCTTGTCCTGGGAAAAAGAAAAAATTGGGGAAATTGATGAAAATTTGGATTCCGCAAAAAAGGGGCAAGGCATTCCGAACTCTCTCCTGCGAAAAAAAAAAGTTTTTACGTAACTTTGAAATTTTTTTTCTTGTAAAAACTACATGGTTGACTTTTTGCAAAATTTGAAACTCGAAGTTCTCTCTTGCGGTCAAATTCAGAAAATAACTTTTCAATATCTGTTTTTATTTGTTTGTTTTAACGCCATTTTCATACTGATTAAGGCATCGACATTGAGTTTGCACAAATTTAAAAGACAACGAGTTATTCTTCAGGAAAAAAAAATCCGGAACGATTATAAAGAAAGCCGCTGGGCCACGCAGACAAAGTTCTTGCGCAGCCTGAAGTTGTCGTGGGTGCAAATGTCTCAAATTTATCGTTGAAAAGCGCGAATAAAAACTGGCAGCAATTGTCACAACGACATAATCCGAGTTGTTGGAAAAATATTGTGGAAATTTCAGTTTTTAATGGCGAAAAATCGACAAATTTCCTTCTTTTTTTTTTCATTTTTCTCGAATGTTCTCATCGTGAAAGCCCTAAATTTTTTTCATTCGAGACAAAATATTTCGCACGTGCTAAGCCAACAGACTGATAAATAGTGGGCAAGAAAAAAACGCAAGTAATTGGAACATAAATTATTGAAAAATATTGATTAAATATTTTTCATTAAGGAAGAAAAGTTTTGAGGATGCGAGGGACTGAAACCATGCCCCTCTCCACTTTCTTGCGGAGTGGGAGACGATCGGGCCCAATCGTCAATCACAAATATTCCGACGTTTATGTATCGGCGAAAATGCTTGACCCCACCACCGAATTTTCCTGCCGAAGGGATGGTCAAAGTTGGTTGGTGGTAGGTGAATTGTCTGTACGCGTGTACTTGACACAAACCTTAGTCATTCGCATTATTATAATCGTCGTCTTGCTCGTCGGACCTGTTGAGCCTTCGGAATTATTTCATTTTCAACGTAATTTTGAAAATTGTGAAAACATGAGGACGTGCAGTCAATTGAATAGTGGTCTCAGTGATTCGGAGGTGTGTATTCATTTTTCTTTCAAACAAGATGTTTAAATAAATAAAAAAAAATTAATTATCGGTATAAAAAAAAAAAAAAAAAGAAATTTAAAAAAAAAAAATCTCTAACGTGCAAATTATTCCAGTTGCTGGCACTGTTCGACGAGAACTGCTTGGATCCATGCAGTGTCGTTGGCTCGAGCTATGAAGCATCGGATAACTTTTCGCCGATCCAGGCCGAATCGAACGCACAAAACGCTGGACCAACCGACGCGTTGAACCCTCAGAATGACAACAATTCATCTTTCAATCTGGAGGTTAGTACCAGACGGTTGCAATTCGGCCAATACGTACTTGACACCATGGGGTAGATTTGTACCCCAGTGAGAAAAATTGTTATTAAAAAAAAACTACTGAATATTTCGACTTGAAAATTGTTGTAGAACATGTTGAAAACTTTTCTGAAAAAACTGTTCGCTTCATATAGCCAAAAATTAAATTTCAGGACAGTAAAAAAAATGCTGGAACGAAAAAAAGTGGAAAAATGACTATTTTTCTAACAATTTTTGTTACTGCGATAAATATCTACGCCATGGTCGCAAGAACTCAATTCTTCAGTAATTTACTTTTTGGAAAAAAATGAAAATTTAAAAAATTCGGGTATTTATGTTTCAGGCTTATCTGATGACCGACAGTTGCTCGTGTCCAACCAACGCGGCCACTGGGGGCTCGCAGAAAACTTTCGTTGTTGGTCCCTCTTCCGAGCAGTCCCAACAAAAATTATCGATCAATCGATCGGAGGACAATCTGGAGGAATTGTCGTCGATCGACATGACTGAGTTTTCCCAGCTGCAGAAGGAATTTGGCGAAACAGGTCATCTCGACGCCGAAATAACTTGCGATTTCGACGGTTTGTTTCTGGAGGATGGAACATCCGAAAGAAACATGGTCGCTGACGACCACCATTTTGCTCGCCCACTTCCAATGTCTTTTGCGTGTCTCTTCTGTCCACGACGTTTTCCCGATAAAACGATATGGCGACGACATAATATTCGTCATTGTAAACAATTTTTACGATGTACGGACTGCAACATTCGGATGCGATCGGCTAATGCGATCCGCAAGCACTGGACCTATCACCACGTCTGGATACCAAAGTGGAAAAAAACGATGATTATGTTTCACGATACTGTATAAAAAAAAAATTAATTCAAATTTTTTTTTAAATCGTTTGTGAAACTTTTATAATCGATGTGATAATTGCAGAAATGGAAACTTCTGGATTTTCCATTTCTTCAATTCCGGTGAGATTATTCACGAAGAGGAGTTTTCCGGTTTTTTTTTTAATTTCACATTTCTCGGTGCTACAATAGCTTTATTCACATTTGTTTACTATTAATGAATTTATTACAAAAATGACATCAATGCTCAAACATTTAGATAACGATAACTATACACACACATGTATGTATTTTTATATTGATTTATATATTATTAACATTATACAATTGTACAATCGAAATCATGTTTCAATTCTGTTTTATTTGCACATGGATACGTGTAGATTCTCATGTTCAATAAATCATTTATTTTTTAATAACTTGTTTAATTTTTTGTGTCTTTGAATTCCTTATTTCCCTTGATGATGACACTGACCTTGACATTGAAGAATTCTAGTCGATTACGTGGGTTGGGGTTAATATTACGAATAACCAAATTGTCGAACAGCTAATAATTCGGAATTTTTGTATTCATAAAATTAAATAAAAGAAAAGTAAGAAAGTCGAAATGAAATTTTTCAAATGACTAAAAATTCGAAATACAAAATAGCGAACGTCAAAAATGGCGAACTTCAAAACGGCGAGCGCCAAAATAACGAATTCTATTCTATTCTATTCTATTCTATTCTATTCTAGCGTTCGTTATTTTGGCGCTC
>JBAJMU010000002.1:1818229-1836868 GCA_037952995.1 Hyposoter didymator | reverse complement strand
TTTTTCGCCGATTTTTTGGCATTTGATGGCAACGGACTTTGCGGCATGGAATTTTCGTTAAAAAATAAACTCAGGACCATAAAATATGGATTTACACAGTGAAAACCACTTTTTCAGTTTTTGGAGAAAATTTCGCGAAAATTGAGCCTTCCAGTCCACACTGGGTCTTTCTGACCCCAAAAAAAACGGGATTTCGTTGAATTTCGATGATGCTGACTTCAGCAATAAAAGAAAAAACGTTTTATTACTTTGACACTTACCGAGGATTTTTGATATGTTCGAGTTGTGCATGTCCGGACATGCCTTGAGAATTTTTCTACGTTCGTCCTTGGCCCAAACCATGAACGCGTTCATGGGTCGTTTGATATGTGGCTTGTTCTCGTTCTCGCGTTTCTGCTGCCTCACCATTTTGGCTAAACGTTGAAAAACAAAAAATTTCGAGTTAATTGAATTTTCACGTGAATTTTCAAATTTTTCGTTTCCCGAGCGACGAATATAGGTCAATGTGATTTTTACCTTTTTCNAAAAAAAAAAAAAAAAAAAAAAAAAAACAAATTTATTTAAAATTACAAAAAATGAAGAAATCGTAATTTTTGAAAAAAAATCGTGGATTCACTTTTGAGTCGGCATAAAAATCGTCAAGGCATTATTTCCGGTTTGTAACTTTTGTCAAAGAAAAATAAAATTTGAAAAACAATTATTTTTTCAATTTTTATTCTCTCTTCACATTTTTCAAGGGCGATCGATTTTCTTTTTTCTTTTCACTCACTTTGCTGCGAGAGATAGTCTTGCTCTTCCTGCTGGGATTCATCTCGACCGCCGGAATGTTTGATAGGCCGTTGCGACTGCGTCGAGGGTGCTATCGCTCCTGGATTCGGTGGCATGCCATAAATCCCATGCATGGCAAAGTGCTTTTCTACTGCGACGGCTGCTGCTGCAGCAGCCGATCCCCCTGGTCCACCTGCTTCCTCCTTGCCCATTCCTTTTCCCACTACGAAAAAAAAAATAGTTTGTTATTTAAATTTTCATCATTTCGAAAAACNAAAAAAAAAAAAAAAATTGTTCGCGATTGGCTCAGAATCGAGTGCAAAAAAAAAAAGATTCAAAAAATGAAATTTAACGAAAAGAGATGCGGAGGCTCGTGTAGAAAAATGTGACGCCGGAAGCGAAGAAAAAAGAATTGAAAACTGGACCGGAAATGGACGAGTGTGAGGCAAACTTACTCGGAGACGAGAGCGAGCCAAGATGCGAGGGATAAGGTAAGCTGGGCAGATAATTCCTTGGCATGGATAAACCAGGTGAGAATATTTTTGGTGTGGTCGCTGCGAGCGGTTGTTCCTGATGGCCACTGCTTCCTGCTCCGGTCGAGTGAGAATCGCTTTCGGGTGAGGAAGAGGCTGGCACCCCCGATGACGAGCACTTTGGTTTCGTGAGATTGAGTGGTGCATCGGGATCGGGAAGTGGGGGTGCTGCGCTCGGTGCAACAGCGGATGACACCGGAGTCGGTGATCTTTCCTTTTTCATTTGTATCGTAATCTGTGCCAAATGTGCGGTCGCCCAGCTTTGGCCTTCCCTGTGACTGTTGATCATCTGCTGGACGGAGAAAAGCCAAAATAATTTATCGTTAGATGCAAAATTTTGTCGGCACGAATTATTACATTTGCCACGATGTGGAAGTTTGTATAATGGGGATGCAACGAATTTTCGTTTTTTCTTGAGCGAATCACAATATTCTCAATTTATTTTTGTCTTTTTTGCATTTAATTTTATTTTCTCATTTGTAATTCATTTATTTATTTATTTGTTTATTTATTGATTCATTCATTTATTTTCGCATTTGTTCATTTATTTATTTATTTACTTATTTATTTATTTATTCATCTGCTTATTTGTTTATTTTTTGATTTATTCATTTATTTACGCATTCGTTTATTTATTTATTTATTAACTTATTTATTTGTTTATTTATTGATTTTATTCATTTATTTACGCATTTGTTCATTTATTTATTTATTTACTTATTTATTTATTTATTCATCTGCTTATTTGTTTATTTTTTGATCCATTCATTTATTTACGCATTCGTTTATTTATTTATTTATCAACTTATTTATTTGTTTATTTATTGATTTTATTCATTTATTTACGCATTTTCTCATTCATTTATTTATTTACTTATTTATTTATTTAGTTATTTGTTTATTTATTGATTTATTCATTTATTTACGCATTTGTTTATTTATTTATTTATTAACTTATTTATTTGTTTATTTATTGATTCATTCATTTGTTTTCGCATTTGTTCATTTATTTATTTATTT
This sequence comes from Hyposoter didymator, assembly GCA_037952995.1. Classification (NCBI taxonomy): domain Eukaryota; kingdom Metazoa; phylum Arthropoda; class Insecta; order Hymenoptera; family Ichneumonidae; genus Hyposoter; species Hyposoter didymator. The sequence goes on along the minus strand of JBAJMU010000002.1, from coordinate 1,834,547 downwards.
ATTCATCTGCTTATTTGTTTATTTATTGATTTTATTCATTTATTTACGCATTTGTTTATTTATTTATTTATTAACTTATTTATTTGTTTATTTATTGATTTATTCATTTATTTACGCATTTCTTCATTCATTTATTTATTTACTTATTAATTTATTAATTAATTTACTTAATTAATTATTTTATTGTCCAAGACAGTAAAACGAACTTTTTTAGGCCTAAAATAAAAAATTGTCATAGTTTTTGGAATTGATAAAAAAAAAAACCGATAGAAAACGAATTTTTCGTTGGACCCCAAGGTTGCAAGCTCTTCAGTGTCATTGTTTGCCAAGGCAACTAAAATATTCCAGGAGACTCACATTAGCGATCGAGTTGATATGTTTGTTTCCGGTTGTAGCTGTCGATGTTGGTGGTGGCATCGACGAGACGGACAAGCCTCGTATCTGTTCGAGAAACGGTAGGAACATGAGTGATTGTGGACCCGGCATATTCATCTGGCCCTTATTGATCTGGGCCTGTAGCTCTTGGATGTTATGTTGCATTATGTGCTCTTGCTGCCGTTTCAAATGTTCCGTTTGTAACCGTTGCAGCTCCATTTGTTTCTGCGAGTCGACACCCATATGACCTTGATATGGCTGAAACAAAAAAGAGTCCACGAGCTCCATTAGAACGATCCATTGCGACCCCATAGCCCAACGATTCTGCTGGAAAATCCTGGCAAATTCGATTCAACAAAAATTTATATAAAAAATCAACTACTGAATATTTCGACTCGAAAATTTTTGTAGACCACATTGAAAGCTTTTTTCAAAAGATTGTTCACTTTATACCGCCAAAAATTAAATTTAAGTACACCAAAAAAAAAATATACTGAAACCAAGAAAAGTTGAAAAATCACTATTTCCCTGGATAGGCCTGGGGGGGTAGAGTTTGTAGCCCAAGCTGGCAAGTAAGGGTTACATTTCAGTCTGTTCTTTAGAAACCTCATCCTGATCATCCTTCCGGACCCTCCTGCCTTCTTCTTACTCGAGACTATGACATACTTGCTTTTCTTTATTCTGCCTTCAGATCTATACGATGGCTTGTATCAACCAAAAGCAACAATTTATTCAACTAGCGACCAACATAATTGTACGTCGTCGTTATAACGGGCTCTACTCCTCTGGCTGTGATCCAGACATGCTTGAAGTTTAAAGTCTATTTTGGACGATAAGGAAGACGTTTATTCATTCGCTACAGAAACGAGAGAGAGAGAGAGGGAGATGTATGTGTGAGCCCGCAGGGTGCACCCGGGAGTACGTCATTTACAAGCCACGTTATAGACGCACATATAAAACACAAACCGCGTTTTATTAATATGATTATGAGAGACCGTGCCCCGTTATTATAGACCCAGTTGGAGTGATCAATCCAAAGAAGTGGCTTTTTGGTCCCAGTCCGTATTGATTGGCCAACTTGAGCCTATTCCCTGGATCCAATTTCTGCCACTTTCCATAAACATCCAGGAGCTTTTTATTTGTTGCCCAATCATTTCTAGAGATCGCCTAAGAGATCAATGAGACATTGATGAGACTGCGGACGTCCCAGTTGAGAATTGCCAAAGAGGTACTGTTTTCTCTCTTAAACCTGGACCTGACGTCCAACAGTGAAATCCTACTGGCAAGGTATTGAGGCCGAAATTCAGTCCCGCGAGTCCTTTCGCGTTCGTCAGACTCTTCAACATTGATACGTACTCCGTTAGTCTCATCTGAACTAGCGGAATTTTCTAGAGTGCTCTCCATGGTATGCGACGTTCTGAAAGAACCTTCGCGACCAGTTACTCATTCGACACACCGCTGGGATCAATGGAGTAGATTTTTGTTGCTTCTATTGATTGTGCAGCAGACGAAGGAACGAGATTTTGATAAGAAACTCAATTTCTAGGATATTAATAATGAATATTGTAAGGAATCTTGAAATCCACGCAATAGTTTGTCATCATCGAGGGTTTATAATGGTAGTGTTGAAAAAGTTGAATATCGGGGGATGGGAGAAGAGATAAGAGTTTAAAGTCCAAGGGGTGGGATTACGGGATACATGGGCGATGAGGTTTCATTATTCATCCGTTGAAGCTCAGTTATGCCGATGATACGTATCCATGACAGTTATACCGCCCACAGTGGCTAAATATAAACAGGCGGGGTGCCAAGCAAGTTCCATTCACATTCGCGTACGATGGGAACGCGCGTGCGCGCTTTTTCCCTCTCGGTGCTCTGCGCGGGGAAGATATGAGATGCTGCCAGTTGGATTCAACCGAGAGCGAGAGAGAGAGAGAGCATCAGGATGGAGGAGAAAGGGAGGGCCGCAAAAAAGAGAGATGGGTAGTGATACAAGCGGAGCTTGCGTCGCGATAGTCATAAGAATATGAGCAGAGGACGGAGTGGGAAAAGGAGGAAAAAGGAGAGAGGAAGCGAACGGAAGACAGAGAGAGAGAGAGAGAGAGAGAGAGAGGGTGAGAGAGGGGCTGTTCTGAATATGCATCCGCGCATTGACGCCAACTGCACCGACTAAAATTAGCCGCGCAATTACCGAAACATACCTACCCCCATAACCCGCGAGCGGGTGTGCATGCCGTTTTATAGTGAAATACATATCCAAGAGCAATCCTCTCTCCCTCCCCCCCTCATCTCTTTACCTACGTTTACCGGTTTGCTGCATGACTATAGACGTGAAAATCGAATCCATTGATTGAGGTCGTTGTATGGCGACGGTCAAATCAAAAAATTTCTTTTCAGTTTTTCTTACATTCAAAATCGTTTGCGGGCCCAAGTTCATTTGAAAAAGTTGTTACAAATTGACCAAAGAACAACGTACTCGAAATCCAAGATTTTCCGAAGTAATCTGTATTTTTTATGCAATAAACAAAATTCCGAAAAAATTTTACGAGCGATTTTTTTGAAAAACTCAATAAAGCTTCTTCGATGTTACATAAAAGTTTATGCAAAGTTTTAAGAGGCTTCACCATTTAGGAATCGAAATATTTAATGTTGAAAATTGCAACTTTTAACACACGTTCTTATGAGAAACTACTGAAAATTGTGATTTTTATAAATAAATAAAAAATTGAGGACGTTGTATGGCGACGATCAAATCTAAATTTTTCTTTTCAGTTTTTCTTGCATACAAAATCGCGTTTGCGAGCCCAAGTTCATTTAAAAAAGTTGTTACGAATTCACTAAAGAACAACGTACTCGAAATCCAAGATTTTCCGAGGTAATCTGTATTTTTTATGAAATAAAAAAATTTTGAGAAAATTTTACGAACGATTTTTTTGAATAACTAAATAAAGCTTCTTCGATGTTACATAAAAGTGTATGCAAAGTTTTAAGAGGCTTCACCATTTAGGAATCGAAATATTGAATGTTGAAAATTGCAACTTTTAACACACGTTCTTATGAGAAACTACTGAAAATTGTGATTTTTATAAATAAATAAAAAATTGAGGACGTTGTATAGCGACGATCAAATCAAAATTTTTCTTTTCAGTTTTTCTTGCATACAAAATCGCGTTTGCGAGCCCAAGTTCATTTAAAAAAGTTGTTACGAATTCACTAAAGAACAACGTACTCGAAATCCAAGATTTTCCGAGGTAATCTGTATTTTTTATGGAATAAAAAAATTTTGAGAAAATTTTACGAACGATTTTTTTGAATAACTAAATAAAGCTTCTTCGATGTTACATAAAAGTGTATGCAAAGTTTTAAGAGGCTTCACCATTTAGGAATCGAAATATTTAATGTTGAAAATTGCAACTTTTAACACACGTTCTTATGAGAAACTACTGAAAATAGTGATTTTTATAAATAAATATCTCGACTTCTACATGGTGAAGCCTCTTAAAATTGCGCGAGCTATTAGATCGCACTTTTCTCTTTGTATATTGCGAATTTAGAGAAATTCTATCCATTGAAAATTTTGCATACAACAAAATTTTGCAACAAAAGAGGCAACAATTCTCGATTTTTATTTTCTCAACTATCCGAAAGAACTTGGCCCCCCAAAAAAGGTCGAGATCGAGACAGAAAAGAAGAAAAAAAGTTGCGTAACATAAAAGGCGAAAAAGAAAAGGCACAATTTTGAACGCAGCATCACGAAATTCATGATGATAGATCAGAGAAGTTGGAGATACGGAATTCTTAGTCGTATGTGCTGGCGAAGCTAGAATCATGGAGATATATAGCACACTTTTGTAATAGGAAGACATACGAGAGAAAATATACACCAGCATATATATAGGCAAGTTTGAAAGAGAGGCGAATATCGTGGGATGTAATGGTACAAGAGGATGGAGGAAGATGTTCCCAGCAGATGATGTATATTCCCGTATATCGTTTATCGGTGGATGTTTATTATGCATCAGCCGTCTCTAATCCTTTTGATATCCCCTACACTCCGCGTCCTCTCTGCCTTTGCTGCATTCGGAGAATAAACAAATTGCACCATTATCGCCTCGATATATGTTGCTATCTACCTATACGAATGTATATAAAGTAAAGCTTCTGCGTTTCGTCTTGTGGCTTCAAGTAACCGCGCCCGCGGTATAATATTAATAATTCTCTTTGGCCCCGATAATCGCGGTCACAATATTGCAATCGGCTATATATTCCAATGCACTCTCAATGTCTCTTCTGTTCGCTGCTATACTATATTCTCCTTTCCATAAATCCTTCGGTATTAAAAGTCGATCGACAGGGAGTCATGCAGTTGAGTCCCAAAAATCGCAAATGATTCGAAAATTCGTAAAATTTCCATTTTTTTGTACGAAATATTCAAGAGATCTTTTAAAAAATTTCACGTCCATTAGGAAGCTCGTTATTGAACAATTAACGTCAATAAATTAAATGTAGTCAAACATCGTCTCATGAAAACTGGCACAACTGTGCGACAAGTTTTTTTTCAGACCTCTCAATTTTTTAACATCTACAATATACTGGAAGCAATGGAAACGAAACGAATTTTATTGATAAATATTTTTTGCATTTGTTTAAATAATTTTTTTTAACAAAATATTTTTTTTTTTTTAATGACGAGCTGCCTAATCGTCGTGAAATTTTTACAGGACCTATTAAATGCCTCGTGGGAAAACGTACTAAATTTTCCGAATTTTCTCATCATTTTTTATTTCAACCCTTAAGGAAAATTGATGACAGAATTTTTTAAAATTTCGTATGTTTTTGAAACAAGTGTTCGATAAGTCGTGTACAAATTCCACGCCGATTAAGAAACTATTTATTGAACAACCCGGTCGACTCGGGCAATGTACTCATTGGGAAAGCTCCGCCAGGTGGCGTCGTCGTTGAGCTTTTCTCGCAAACGGAAGACGCTTACGTTGGCCCAATGATCAGTGGAAATAATGTAAAGAAATAACCTTCCCAGGCTTTTCCCCTTCGGTGGAGATCGAGTGTTTTAATATTGAAATATTATTATGGGATCGAACGATTGTAAAGCGTGGGAGGATATAAGCTGCGAAAAGCTTTTCTGTTCGTCCATAATGAGACGCGGGCGTGGATGCCTTGTAAGAGAATCTCCTCACAAAGGCGACTTTGTTTCGGCTGGTGCTTGCGTCATCGTTTCTTCTTTATGTTTTTACATATACCGTTTTTATGGGTAGATATTTGTAATACTCTGTGTACTAAGCGAACCTGATAACGGTCCAGCGAAACAAATCGCTTCGTGGCATTTTCCTTTAGACTGGATTTCACTCCCTCGCTCCCTCTCGTAACATTATTATCATTATTTTTTCTTTAGTATTATTTTGATTGTATCAAATTGAGGTACATATTTTTTTTATTTTTTTCAATATTCATTTTTCACTATTATTTACTTTTATTTTTAAATTTTTATATTTTTTATTTACATTTATTGATTTTATTTTTTAATTTATTTCTATTTGAATTTAATTATTCCGATAGTTTATTTCCATGATTCATTTTATCATTATTTATCTCTCGCTATTATTTTTTGTCTTTCTATTGTAAATTGTGCATCCACTGTTTATTTTTTATTTCCATTTATTTCTCTTCTTTATTTCTTCTATCCACTCCCTCGCTCCTCCTTGTAACATTATCATTATTTTTTTTTTAGTATTATTTTGATTGTATCAAATTGAGGTACATATTTTTTTAATTTTTTTACATATTCATTTTTCACTATTATTAACTTTTATTTTTAAATTTTTATATTTTTTATTTACATTTATTGATTTTATTTTTTAATTTATTTCTATTTGAATTTAATTATTCCTATAGTTTATTTCCATGATTCATTTTATCATTATTTATCTCTCGCTATTATTTTTTGTCTTTCTATTGTAAATTGTGCATCCACTGTTTATTTTTTATTTCCATTTATTTCTTTTCTTTATTTCTTCTATCCACTCCCTCGCTCCTCCTTGTAACATTATCATTATTTTTTCTTTAGTATTATTTTGATTGTATCAAATTGAGGTACATATTTTTTTTATTTTGTTCAATATTCATTTTTCACTATTATTTACTTTTATTTTTTAATTTATTTCTATTTGAATTTAATTATTCCTATAGTTTATTTCCATGATTCATTTTATCATTATTTATCTCTCGCTATTATTTTTTGTCTTTCTATTGTAAATTGTGCATCCACTGTTTATTTTTTATTTCCATTTATTTCTTTTCGTTATTTCTTCGATTCTATTTTTTTTTTACTTTTATTTTTATTAGAAATTTTTTTTTTCAATTCTTGCGTGTATCGTGTTTCGTGTATTTTTTATTTCCATTCATTTCTATTATTTATTTCTTCTATTCTATTTTTTTTTACTTTTATTTTTTTATTTTTATTTAAAAGAATTTTTTTTAATTTCTTTCGGTTCTCCATTATTGTTGGTATTATTTATATCTCTCTGCACATTGTATTTTTGGCGTGGTTAGAGGAAAAATGAATTTTGTTATGATTTATGGATTTTCTTTCAAGGCATAATTAAACTAATCAATCAATCAATCATCTCCGTCTCTCTCTCTCTCTCTCTCTCTCTCTCTCTCGCTCTCGTTCTGTACAGTCTTTTTCTTTGATGACGTTTGATCCTCTTTCAAGGCACACCAGACACTGACAATTGCAACGCAGGCTGATCGGAATGGTAACAAGAAAGTTGGATTCTATTTTATAAACGTTTATCGAGAGTCGGCGTACGCTTGCGTGCATAATAACGATCCAGGCATCGCCTCATCGTATCGAGACAAATAGGATTATGACAAATAATATCAAAGTGCAAGTTTCCTTTTTATATTATAAACGAAAGAGGATCAGTTAAGTGCATCGGAAATCCTATGTCAGGATAAAGAGCTTGACAAGACGCGATTGGCGGTCGTGATGCTTGACACGGGATGAGACGTGAGCCGAGGTGAGCAGAGTTCAAGCCACGTCGTTCGTCCTGAGGACAGCTCAACCTCGCAGACGCCTCAGGGCCTTTGGCCGCGGCCTTTCTGTTTATTCGCTTTACTCCCAAATTCCCAGTTAAATCGACTTTGATGGGAAAAAATAAAAATTGCCAATCTCGGGGATAAATAAATTGTTGAAAATTCGGAAAATTCATCGGTTCCTCGATCTCGCGTTGGAAAAGACGAAATTTCGAAAAATCCTCCACGACCGGTGACGCCAGAATTTTTTTTTGTCACGGGCAACGACGAAAGTCGAGAAAAAAAATAATCCGACACGGCTAACCCGCGGAGACGTCAGAAGGATTATTGTCTTCGAGTTCTTATCTACGTCAGAGAGTCCTTGGAGAATATATCGTCGCGGTTATATAACGTCAAACGTATGTATAAGCGCAGACGCGAGTGTGAGCTCCGAGGACGATGTATGTGCGTTGTACGACGCGGTGATGGCGATTGAGAGGACGTGGAGCTCTCTAGGGACCGAGGGGAGAAAAAGACAAGCGTAGAAAGACGATGACATCGCGAGCAGCAGGATCATCGAGGTGGATGCGGAGCATCGTTTCGCGAAGCCGCTGTCACTTCGAGCCAAAAATCACATGAGAAGAATCCAAAGACGCGACGATAACGATCTTCGCTTTATTTCCATTATCCCCTCCGCCTTTTTTCTTTTTTCGCCTCCGTCTACATTTTTTTTTGGTGGATCACTCGACGCCGAAAAATTGTCGACGCTTTTCATTTTTTAGCAACTCGATTCTCCGTTCTTTGCTTTTATTTTCGAAAACTTTTCACTTTTTCTCGGTTAATTCGCGGTAGGATATTCGAGAATTAGGGAAATTCCATGCGATATTTCGGTCCCGACAAAATTGAGGTATGCAACATTTTCCATGGATAGAATCCCTTCAAATTTGCAACGCACAAAGAGAACAGTGACATCTAATAGCTCGCCCAATTTTAAGAGGCTTCACCATGTAGAAGTCGAGATATTTATTTATAAAAATCACAATTCTCAGTAGTTTCTCATAAGAGCGCGTGTTAAAAGTTGCAATTTTCAACATTAAATCTTTCGATTTCTAAATGGTGAAGCCTCTTAAAACTTTGCATAAACTTTTATGTAACATCGAAGAAGCTTTATTTAGTTTTTCAAAAAAATCGTTCGTAAAATTTTCTCAAAATTTGTTTATTACATAAAAAATACAGATTACCTCGGAAAATCTTGGATTTCGAGTACGTTGTTCTTTAGTAAATTTGTAACAACTTTTTTAAATGAACTTGGGCTCGCAAACGCGATTTTGTATGCAAGAAAAACTGAAAAGAAAAATTTAGATTTGACCGTCGCCATACAACGTCCTCAATTTTTTATTTATTTATAAAAATCACAATTCTCAGTAGTTTCTCATAAGAGCGCGTGTTAAAAGTTGCAATTTTCAACATTAAATCTTTCCATTTCTAAATGGTGAAGCCTCTTAAAACTTTGCATAAACTTTTATGTAACATCGAAGAAGCTTTATTTAGTTTTTCAAAAAAATCGTTCGTAAAATTTTCTCAAAATTTGTTTATTACATAAAAAATCCAGATTACCTCGGAAAATGTTGGATTTAGAGTACGTTGTTCTTTAGTCATTTTGTAACGACTTTTTTGAATGAACCTGGGCTCGCAAACGCGATTTTGTGTGTAAGAAAAACGGAAAAGAAAAATTTAGATTTTCATCGTCGCCATACAACGTCCTTAAGCGAGAATATTTGAAGAATAATTTAGCCCTGGATTTTAATGATGAATTCGACAAGTTTGTTATTCACTCAAGGACCACGATGCGTAATAAAAGTTTAGCCACCAACATCCGTACTTGATTGAGTAATTAAATGATTACCGGGTGTATCGCACGTTGGCAATGATTCTGTTGGGGGGAAAAGAATAATAAAAATAAAAGAATAATAAAAGAAAAAAGAAAAAATCTGACTCTACGAGGAGCTGCACACTCGAGATGTTATTTGAGGGCTGACTCTTAGAGTTCTTGTGTAATTTGCTTACAATTAAAATATGCAACTCTGAAAGAGAGCGTATCGACCCCCAACGATTCCAACTAACGGAGTGCACAGGCCATCATCCGGGCAGGGGGCGCGCCACGCGCACGGGCGCCTAGAAAGTGATTAATTCTTAACAAGGCGAGCAGAGGCTCGGTACTTGAGCGACCACGCGGCTGGCTTGCGGTCTGTTCTCGTGCATCGAGAATGACGAAGGAAAAAACAGAGCGCGAGAGAGGGAGCAAGAGAATTTTTAAAATAACAGAGAGAAAGAAAGAAAAAGGGTTGAACCCTGTCGCTGCGTCGTCGTCGGTGAGTTTTGTGCGAAAGGGACCAGAAGAATAAGGGATGAAAAAAGGGAAGAGTACAATGAGTCTAAATAGACGCGCAGAGATACGTCGCAGTGAGAAGAAAAGAGGTTACGAGATTTTATGACGTTGCAAAGAAACAAAAAGATATAAATAACAACCTCGAACCCACACACACACACACACGCACTTTTGCAGCAATATCCACGCATGTAAAGGCAGCAGAGACGGGCAAAGAAAGAAATACGTTCATTACAATGGCTGTGTTGTTTCCAGCCACCCCCTCGAATCGTTACCACATCCGCGCGAAGCGCACTCTCCACTTGCACACGATGCACCTTTCATTCTCACTCACGTCCTTCTCGCCCATCAGTTCTCCTCTCTTGCCCTGTGAGCAGACAAGAGACAGATTTCGAGCCAGGAACGAGAACCAAGAAACTTTGTACTGAGGGTCGATGGACAATGTGTCTGAATTTTTTTAAATTTACACACATCAACACACGACGAACAGGGGTATTGAGAGGAAGAAGAAATATGCACGAGCTCTCGTTCAGAATTATTTCCAGCAATAAGAAAATTCGCATCGAACTTTTCTTCAAATTTCGAGTTTTATTTTTCAATTTTTCAACGAGGCCAAATTTTTTTTTTTCTCCGCTTGACGAGCTTCTGCACTAGGGATGGGCGATTATTTTCGATTAATCGATTGTACCGATACTATTGTTCGAATAATCGATTATATTTTGTCGATTTATTTTCTGGCCGATCAATCGATTTTCGATTTTTATTCGGCAATATCGACGATTGATAAGCTGTGCTTAATATATATCATTATTTATGTTAACAGAAAAAATTATGTTTAATATTATTCACGATTATCAATAATAATGTTGATAATTTCTCAGGTACTGAATATATCGGCAAAACCGGATTCCAATTAAGGAATTCTCTTAAGAATCGATCAAGAATTTCTCGAGAGCAGTTTAAAATTAAGGTTATTTTTTACAATAATTTACAATAATAACAATAATTTGTTATTCTTCGATTAATCGATTCAGCGATTTTTTTTACTGGAAAATCGATTTTCAGATCCGATTGTTTTTCCAATAATCGATTTCTGTAAAATCGATTATATTTTCAACATCGCCCATCCCTATTCTGCACATTGCGATAATTACTGAGATACGAATAAATGAGGTGTGGGTTGTTTTTTGTTTTATTCGCTGGGCCAGTGCAGCGAATCGTCCTGGGAAAGGATCCCCAAGAAAAATATTCTTGTGTGTATTTCATGCCGGAATTTCTCGAGAGAAAAGGACAGCAGGACGAAGAGAGAGAAAGAGAGAAATGCGGAGATTCAGCAAATGATTGGAGGGAGTAAGATTGATAACGATACTTTGCAGGTATACTGCGGCGTTTCTCCGAGACATAATCAAGCGTCTGTGTGCGTCGGTTTGTCGTGCAGGATATCAGGGAGCCGCAGAAGCGGCACGAAACAGGACCTATTAAAAGAATCTTGTGTTCGTATCGATCCTCAAGTGCCATTTTCCCCCACCATTGCGAATTCTTTCCCCCCACTAGTTATCACTTGTTTTTTCTTCATTCCTTACGTTTTGCGTTATTTTTTTTTCTCATTTTCTTTATTTTCGTTATAATAAGAAGGAGAATTNTTTTTTTTTTTCGAAACTCGCGCTGCGAAGACGAGGAGGTCCAGCAAGAGATTTCGTCTCCGCGGGTACTGGGGGAATTATAAACGCGCGGTGTCAACGAGAAGAGTCGTTGTCGTCGCTGCATATATTCTCATTGCGGAATATCCATGCAAATCGCGCATACGCTTCGTATGTGTGTGTGTGTGTGTGTGTGTGTCGCGAGGTCGAGAAAATGATGAGGGATGCTGCGGCGGGATGCATGACGAAGAAAGAAGGGCGCGAGGCATGCACAAGTCGGCAAAAGCCTGCGAGTGTGTGACGGTACCACGCGGAGGAATTTACCAGCTGCCCGATTCATTCACATTCTCTCTCGTGCTGGAATTTCACATTCTTACTATCAACACTCTTCCAGCTCTGCTCACGGACCACGCAGAGATTTAAAGACCGGCCAGCAGCAGGGCAAGGAGACTGAATGACTTTACAGGCATATTTCAGCAAGGGCGCATCGGTCCAAAGACATTTCTCTCCACCAGGAGGCTATTTCATATGTTAAGGACGTTGTATGGCGACGGCAAAGTCTAAATTTTTCTTTTCAGTTTTTCTTGCATACAAAATCGCGTTTGCGAGCCCAAGTTAATTTTAAAAAGTTGTTACAAATTTACTAAAGAACAACGTACTCGAAATCCAAGATTTTCCGAGGTAATCTGGATTTTTTATGAAATAAAAAAATTTTGAGAAAATTTTACGAACGATTTTTTTGAAAAACTAAATAAAGCTTCTTCGATGTTACATAAAAGTTTATGCAAAGTTTTAAGAGGCTTCACCATTTAGTAATCGAAAGATTTAATGTTGAAAATTGCAACTTTTAACACGCGCTCTTATGAGAAACTACTGAAAATTGTGATTTTTATAAATAAATAAAAAATTGAGGACGTTGTATGGCGACGGTGAAATCTAAATTTTTCTTTTCAGTTTTTCTTGCATACAAAATCGCGTTTGCGAGCCCAAGTTCATTTAAAAATCTTGTTACAAATTTACTAAAGAACAACGTACTCGAAATCCAAGATTTTCCGAGGTAATCTGTATTTTTTATGAAATAAACAAATTTTGAGAAAATTTGACGGACGATTTTTTTGAAAAACTAAATAAAGCTTCTTCGATGTTACAAAAAAGTTTATGCAAAGTTTTTAGAGGCTTCACCATTTAGAATTCGAAATATTTAATGTTGAAAATTGCAACTTTTAACACACGATGCTCTTATGAAAAACATCGAGAGTCTCGATCCATAAGAAACCGGCGAACGGAAACGGTGGAACGATGAAACAAATAAATTTCAAGTTACCAAAACTTGGACACTGTCGTCGAATATCGAGACGTGCGGCGTGAATTCTGTAACAAATGTGGAATACGTGCATTTTACTCTCTCTCTCTCTCTCCCTCTCTCTCTCTCTCTCTCTCTCTCACTCTCAATGTGTGCGTGGCCCGTTGGATGGTTCGCGGGCGAGAGAGCGGCGACGCTAACGATGAGGTTGGAACAATGAGGCGCACAATGTTAATGAGAAAAGTAATTATGTGAGAGCTTTCTCCCAGAAACAAATCGTGACTTGTCCCGTTGAGAGTAAAATAAAAAAAGGAGGGATGTTGTGGTTTGGGGGATGAGGAGGCAGGAGGATGGGAAGAAGGGCAAAAGATGGAAGATGAAAAGCAGGGCGTAAAATGTTCTGTGTACGTTAAGGGCTACAAATATATAGATCTATCCATGCTGATATATTGAAGGAGCTGCAGCAAAGGTGCACTTCTCGAGCGGTAGAGATCGCAGCGCGAGAAGCTGAGCTCGAAACTCCAGGGGTTATAATGTCGTGGTAGCAAGTGGTCCAGACGTCGTGAAGCTTGAGAAACGACTTATTCCCATTTCCGCTCACACCCCCACGAATTATAAATATATATTTTTGCCTGGATTCGCGTTAACCATGTGCTCAGGTACTTGCGAGCAAAATGTCATTTTCTTCTCTGGGCATTGCCTCTCAGTTAGGTTGACATCAGCCAAGAGTAGCGTAGCAACAACACGCATCGGTTGACAAGTTGCAACGGACCGCGAAGCATACACATTTATAGCGCGAATTAAAAAAACGTTTGTCCACGCTTTTATACGCTAGCCGAGTGCATAAGGAAATACACAGTAATAAGAGAGAAAGCCCGAGAGACCGAGAGTAAGAATGAGTGAGAAAAAACATAATTCCCATTTCTTAACACACTCATGGGCATTTTTATTTTTTAATCATTTACTCTGACGGAGCCTCGCGACGATTAATCGACTCGTTAACTACTTCCTACGCCTTTTTTTTTTTTTTTTTTTTTTTTTTTTTCNCCGACGCTTTCTTTCAAGCGTTCGCGAGAGCTTACGACCTCTTGGTCCTTGTGTTCCTTCAAAGAAACGTAAATATCCTTATTCCTTAAGAAATTTTATTCGACGACTAGGGTGGGGGTTGATATTACGAATAACCAAATTGTCGAACAGCTAATAATTCGGAATTTTGGTATTCATAAAATTAAATAAAAGAAAAGTAAGAAAGTCGAAATCAAATTTTTCAAATGACTAAAAATTCGGGTGGGGGTTAATATTACGAATAACCAAATTGTCGAACAGCTAATAATTCGGAATTTTGGTATTCATAAAATTAAATAAAAGAAAAGTAAGAAAGTCGAAATGAAATTTTTCAAATGACTAAAAATTCGAAATACAAAATAGCGAACGTCAAAAATGGCGAACGTCAAAACGGCGAGCGCCAAAATAACGAACGCTAGAATAGAATAGAATAGAATAGAATAGAATAGAATTCGTTATTTTGGCGCTCGCCGTTTTGACGTTCGCCATTTTTGACGTTCGCTATTTTGTATTTCGAATTTTGAGTCATTTGAAAAATTTCATTTCGACTTTCTTACTTTTCTTTTATTTAATTTTATGAATACCAAAATTCCGAATTATTAGCTGTTCGACAATTTGGTTATTCGTAATATTAACCCCCACCCAATAGAATAGAATAGAATAGAATAGAATTCGTTATTTTGGCGCTCGCCGTTTTGACGTTCGCCATTTTTGACGTTCGCTATTTTGTATTTCGAATTTTGAGTCATTTGAAAAATTTCATTTCGACTTTCTTACTTTTCTTTTATTTAATTTTATGAATACCAAAATTCCGAATTATTAGCTGTTCGACAATTTGGTTATTCGTAATATTAACCCCCACCCGACGACTATTATACGAGGCTTCAATGTGCAAAGTGTCCACTTGAACCTTTTTCCCAACAAAGTCCTCGCTATTTTTCGTCTGACAAATAAATCTCATCGTAGCAAAAAAACGATTCATTTTTTAAATTTTATATTTTTCATTTATGTGCCCGACCATCGTGGGGAGGAAAGGAATGCGCCAGCACTACGACTCAGTCCATTTCCTATATCAATTGAACCTCCCGATAAACCACCCTCAATCAGAAAGTGAAAACGACACCGGACGACGATAAATTGATGAATCGATTCTACGTGACTGGCACTCGATATCGGGGATGCACGTATTATTCCGAATACCACGTCAAGTCCAACCGGACTCCGTGACTAAAATATCGAGTGAAACGAGCTTCCCAAATTTCACGACATCCCCTTTTCTTCCTCCGTTCATTCGCGTTATCAAAATCCAACGAAATTTACGTCGAATATGAACGAAAAGAAATTCGATTAATTAAAAAAGATAAAAATCATTCGTAATGCTTTTTTTTTTTTTAACTATAAAAAAAAATTAAGAGATTCGAGGAAAAAATTCTCAAATGTGGCAAAAGTATTGGGTAATTATTCGTTGATATTGAGCAATCTAAAAAATTTACAAAAATTATCGCGGTTGGACAATTTTTCGATTTTCGTAAAATTCAATAAATCGTCAAATTCATACCGTTCAACGGATTTTTCCCAAATTCAATACCAACCTTCCTATTATGATAATCTATTAATAAAAATTAAAAAAAAATTGTAATTAATCGTAAAAATTGCGAAAGTGACGATTTTTCAAAATACTCAGATTTTCGTAAAATTCGATAAATCATAAAATTCATACCGTTCAACCGATATTTCCCAAATTCTCTTCCAATTACGATGATCCATTTATAAAACAAAATTTAGTAATAAATATTAAAATTTGCGCAAGTTAGAGCGTCGACAGACGTTTTTTTTTTTTTGAAAATTTCAAAATGCCCTAAAATTCGTATTTTTCAAAAAATTTCGATTAAATTCTAACAGAATGAAGAGCTCGTACGGATCTGTGCCAATGAGCATCGATTAAAATGAATCTGCTTAGTATAATAACTTTTGGGGATGATTTTAGCTCGAGCAGTTTCCTAACGCTTGAAAAAGTTGGAGCGATTTTCTCATTAGATGAAAATATACGGTTTTAGAGACGATAACGCATTACACGAGAGCTATCTTGTTATTCGTTGAAACGTCAGAGATGCTGCGAGGACAACGAAAGGGTGAAATGCACGTTTTGGTACAAGACATGAGAGCAGGAGGAGGAGGAGGCTCCGCGTTAGAGTGAGACGAAGAGAGGCTCGCAATTTGAGCGAGTGGCATCAGTCGACGAGTTTAATGATGTTAGCTGCAATTACATGCATTAGTACAGCATGACGAGAGAACTTGGTGTAGGTGGAAAGCTTGGTAGGAAGAGAACACGCCTGCTGCGATAGGAAGGGTCGAAAAGGAGGAGGAAAGGGGTTGCTAAAGAGGAAGCATCAACCGCGTCAGAATATATACCGTTAGACCTCAGTCTCCGGAGTACGACTATGGATACAGAAGAGTCAAAACTCCCGAGAGAGAGAAAGAGAGAAAGAGAGAGAGAGAGAGAGAGAGGGGGGG